>ML369836.1:0-26021 GCA_005239525.1 Nicotiana knightiana | reverse complement strand
TGATCAAATGTATACAAGTACTGAGTTCTTCATCTGAAGTTACAAGCATACCTTTGCTTGTATTTAGTTTGATATCAAACCATATCTTTACAGAATATCCGCTTGAATCAATATTTGTAACTTCACTAATTTTTTTCAGGAAAGAATTGAATGATACTTGTTTATTAATTAGAACAAGTTTTGTATCATGATCCAAGTATTTGAAGTCAGTAGTCCACCTCCCATTGAAATTAAGTAAAACGCAGACTGAACTCATCCTAGAGAAGCATGTTTAGTGCCAAGTATTAGCATAAGAATTTAATTATGAACAAAAGCTGAAATTTGAAGAAAAAACTTTAGCACATTCAGTGCTGAAGTATTAGAAAATGAACTAAAAAACTTCAGCATCTTGTGCTGATGTTTTTCATGACAAATCTATTGTATCAAGGAGGAAAAACTTCAGCACATTCTATGCTGAAAAAATGAACTAAAAAACTTCAGCATCTTGTGCTGATGTTTTTCATGACAAATCTATTGTATCAAGGAGGAAAAACTTCAGCACATTCAGTGCTGAAGGAGGAAAAACTTCAGCAAAGTTTTTGAAAAAATTATAGAACACAGTACATAACTTAAGCATATTATTAGTGCTGAAGTTAGTCAAAAAAACAAATTGTTTAGCAAAAAATTCACCAAAACTTTAGCAAAAAATCTCAGGTATCATGAACATCAGTCAGATTCGAAAACTTACAATTTGAATTTTTCTTTGGGAGAGGAGATCTGAGAAGAGACGGAGGATCGGTGAAGTGTTTTGTGCGTGATTCAAATGTGAGAAGAGACGTACGTGATTCAAATATGAGAAGAGACGGAGCTGCGTGATTTTTATATGTTATGTCAGGGGTAGAATGGTCATATTAGTGCGGATTTTTTGTCAGCTGGCTACCAAATCAATAATTTTTAAAAATAGGGTATAGGTTAAAAGGTGGCTGCTATGTAGGGCATGACTGCAAATCGCCTCATATATAAGGCTATCAAAGTGTGTGTATATATATATAGACACACACAAACACTTCACTGTAATACTATAACGTATATATAACTTATTATAGTATATGTTAGTGTGTGTATGTATATAACATTCATTCATCACTAGTAACACAGGATCGGGTCATTTTAGGGATTTATACACTTGTAAATTGATTCATCAACTTATAACCTAGTGATGAATGAATATTATATACATACACACGCTAACATATACTATAACAAGTTATATATACGTTAAAGTATTACAGTGAAGTGTTTGTGTGTGTCTATCTGCTTCTCCTTTCTTAAGCGACCAACTTTGGTCGCTAATTTTAAATTTTATTTATTTATATTTTATAATTTTTTTAAATAATAATATAATTATTAAAAAATTTATAACAGTCCCACTTTAGCGATCAAAGTTAGTCGCTAATTTTAATATTTCTTTGACCAAGCAAGTCTGACCAGTCTGGTCAACATTTTGACCACATTATCGACCAAAAAGCGACCAACCTTTATCGCTAATGTATTTACAATTATTTTTAATAATTTTATCCATTTTAGCGACCAACTTTGGTCGCTTTTTTTAATAGACCAATTTTGGTCGCCAAATTTTTAGTCGTTTTTTGTCGAATATTTAGTAGTGGTTCAATAAGAAACGTGTAAAACATTTGATGTAGACTTACCAATATACAAACAGTAAATAATTGATTCTAACGACCCGACTATCACTAATACTCCACTATATAGAGTAGAAAGTTTTATTCAGTATAGACCAATAAGAGAAAATTAAGAACATGAAGAAAGACGGTATTCACGTTGTAATGGTGCCATGGTTGGCATTTGGTCACCTGCAGCCATTTTTCCAACTCTCCATAACCTTAGCCAAAGAAAAAGTTCATGTCTCTTTCATTTCCACTCCCAACAACATTAGGAGACTTCCTAAACTTCCTTCTAAATTAGCACCACTAGTAAATCTAGTAGAATTTCCACTGCCATCAGTCGACGGTAGCCCTTTGCCTGCTGCTGCTGAGGCTAGTGTAGACATTCCTGCTGATCAAATGTTGTATTTATACCAAGCTTTTAATCTCCTTCACGAACCTGTCAAAAACTTCATTGCTGATAAAAAACCTGATTGGGTCATCGCTGATTTCGTCCCCGATTGGGTGGCTGATATCACTCGTGATCTTAACATCCCCCTCCTTAAATTCAGTGTCTTCACTGCTTCTTCACGGGTCTTCTTTGGGCCCCCAAAACCGAGAGCCCGGCCCGGTCAAGTTAAAATTGGATCAAAGCCATTGCATGAACTTTTGACATTACCCCCACCGTGGGTGGATTTCCCATCGATGGTTGCTTTCCGGAAATATGAAGCTCTAAATCTAATTTCTGTCCTACATGGAGAGAATGAATCGCGCGAAACTTTACTGGGACATGCTGCCGTAGTAGAAGGCGCATGTAGAGCTGTGGCTATACGTACTTGCATGGAATTTGAAGGTGATTACTTGGATACATATAACAAAGTCGCAGGTAAGCCAGTGATTCCGATCGGTTTGCTACCACCGGAAGAATTACCGGCGAACGAAAGAACTCTAGCTTGTCATCCAAATTGGCAGAAGATCTCTAAATGGCTTGACGAACAAAAGCCAAGGTCGGTTGTGTTTGTGGGATTCGGAAGTGAATGTAAACTTAGCAAGAATCAAGTATATGAAATAGCAAACGGAGTACAACTCTCAGGACTACCGTTTTTGTGGATACTACAGAAGCCCAGTTGGGCTTTGAACGACATTGATGCTTTGCCATCAGGTTTTGGCGCTGCAACGGAGGGGAGAGGGTTGGTGCACATTGGCTGGGCACCACAGAAGGAGATTCTTGCACATCCGTCCATTGGAGGATCCCTATTTCATGGAGGATGGGGTTCAGCCATTGAAACTTTACAACATGGCCATGTTCTTGTGGCGTTGCCTTTCATTTTTGACCAGGGATTGAATGCAAGATTGCTAGTAGAAAAAGGTGTGGCAATTGAAGTGAAGAGGAACGAAGAAGATGGATCGTTCGGTGGAAATGACATAGCAATGTCATTAAGAGAAGCGATGGTTTTAGAGGAAGGGAAAGAGCTTAGGACTCGAACAAAGAAAGCTGCTGCTACTTTTGGAGACCGGAAGCTTCACGACTCCTACATCAAAAACATTGTTGAGTATCTGAGAAATAATGCTGAGATGAAGGTTTAGTCATCAATCAGCAAATTAGAAAAGATATTGTGTCCTGAATGCATGTCAATCTAGTTATACCAATATTTTTTCAGCTTTGTACGCATTGAAATAAAAGACAATTATGTATTCGAAAAGAAAAAAATCAACTATGCATGGGCTGCAATAAATCAACCACGTCGTTGTTACAACGATAGATTTTCTTGCACTAATAGTTAAAGTTATTAATTTTTCCTCTTTTAATTCGGTCTAATAATTGCAGATTAACGGGCAACTCCTGATGTGATAAGCATTTGTGATCACACGCCCCCGAGTTCCTACATAAATAAAACAATAAGGGCAGGATTTGATGTATTTTAGTAACAATAATGATGATATGAATAACCTTCATTTTATCCTATGTTTGGTAACAGTTTCAATTTCATTAAATTAATCTTAGTATATTAACTTATAAGTTAATCTTGGTATTGTTTTGTATCAGATCTCAAGCGAAAAAACAATACAGGAAAGTTTGCCTCGATTGGTACCTCTTGCTGCCCGCACCAAACAATATTGCACCTCAGGGAGAACCAACTAGCTCTAGTTTCAAATAGCATATCACCCCTGACCACAACTCATTCTTCAACCTCAGCCGATTCTTACCTCCACTTAGTTTCACCCACGAGGAAACACAAGATCTAGTGGTCGAAAGGTTGTTCCATCTAGATGAACATAGGTCGAGTTGGTTCGGATTTTTCAATTGCCAAAAACAAATCAATAGTGTCGGGTTTTTAAATTTATAATCAAACCAAACGAATAAAGTCAGGTTTTTAAATCTCGATTTTCTCAGGTTTTTCAGTTTTTTTGCGAGTTTTCAATTTTTTTCCGGTAAAGTCTTAATAGCACAAAATATATAACTTGTGCTCCAAATATTTATTTTAGTCCTAGTAGGATACAACCATATAATATAATTTTCAAGAAAATAAAATAATAATATGAGATGAATCATAACATTGTACTAAAATATTCAATAACAAATATAATAAAATCGCACCAAAAAAATATTACCATAATAAAAATTAACATAATCTAAAAATAGTAAATCATGCTAAAATAAGTACCACCAATAAGTGCTAATATTAATTACACATTTAAACACTAAAGAAAAAGATAAACTAGGTTATACATTTTCGTTATAAATCAATACAAAACTAAAAAATAGATATCCAACATTATTGTCATTCCTAATGTTGAATTGAATTTTCTTTATTAGCATTAGTTTTAATTTGAACTTTATTTGACTTACTACTTTTATGAGCTATAAAATTTATTGCATCATTCAAAAATGGGGACTTTTGCATCCGTACCCGCTTTTTGTGCCCCGTTTTAACTTATACCCGCTTTGTAAAAAAAATTACATCCGTACCCATTTTTGCGCATAACTTCAGCATGCGGGGCTGAAGTAACAAAGGCAATCACGCAAAACTTAACTTTTTAGTAGACAGCTTGCAAACTTCAGATCTAGAGCTGAAGTTGTTGTCTTGTAACTAGGGAACTTCAGCCTACGAGGCTGAAGTTCCCCAGTTAAAAAAATAAAAACTTCAGCATACGGGGCTGAAATTTTGTTTTTGTAAACTGGGGAACTTCAGCCCATTATGCTGAAGTTTTGTCTTTGTAACTAGGGAACTTCAGACCCGTATGCTGAAGTTTTGTCTTTATAACTGGCGAACTTCAGCTTAACTGGTGAACTTCAGCTCAGCGAGGGGAAGGGAGCTGAAGTTATTTAAAAAGTGGATACAAGTTAAAAGTTTTAAAAAAAGCGGGTATAGATTAAATGGGAGCGACCAAATAGGATACCATGCGCAATTTTTGCTCAAAAATGTTACATTCAAACTTTAAATAATACGTTTAAAGATAAAATTGTGAACAAGTTCAAGAAATATTTATAAATTATATTATAATAAATATTTATATGTATAAAATATTTTCAAAAATTGTATAAATATAATATCGGGTTGCTTTGGTTTCGTTTTGACTTTTTTTAGTTAAAATCAAACCAAACCAATTATTGTCGGATTTTTTTTTCAGCACCAAACCAAATCAAATTAAACCACAACCGGATTTTTGTTCCGGTTTGACTCAAATTATCGGGTTGTTGCAGTTTATTAGTTTTCTTTGTACACCCCTACCAGCCAGCTACAAAACGGGTAGATCAAAAAAGCTACCAAGTGTTAATAAAACCATTACAGCTGGAGAGATGGCCAAATGCCATGAGGGTCAAAAAGAATAGTAAATCTCATCGACTTTTTAAGCTCGAACTATGATATGAAATAAGTCGATAAAGCATAAATTCAATTTCAAAATTTTGATAGGTAAATGCACAATATTTGAATTACCTGAAGATCTTATTCTACATATTATCATCAACTTCATCCATAAATCCATTCCCCCAAGTTTGGGTCCACAAGCAGTGACAATTTTCCTATGAAGACTCTCTGCTACGGCTCGGGTGGAGTCGATAGTTCTGAAAAGTCTTAATTGTTGAATGACTTCAGTTTACATGCGACAGCCATCCATTTACTACAAGAAAGCCCACACTTTTTCTCAGCTTAAAAAGTCGTCGCAAGCTCATAATTGCGGGCAAAGTTCAACAGCCAAATCCAACAACAGCACACAGCCAGTAGTAGTATTTACCATATTCAGGTACTGCCATAACAATAGCTCAACAGCAAGCCTATGATAAAATCAACAATTTCAAGCAAAACTCCCACTGGAACTAGCACCAAATCTCCACCTCCACCTCCACGACCGAACCCCAGCCTTCCTCCAGGTCCCTGCAAAAAGTTAGCAATACCTAATTTAATGAAACCATGTCAGAAAATAAATGAACAAGCATGAAGAATACAGTCCAAACTGCTTAAAAAGTAGTACTTAGACGAGAAATTATAAGTTATAACCTTTACTTACAACATTGACTTTTCAGGGCTATTATTTTATTGTGGCCATATCAAAGTAAAGGATTATTTTTTTTAAAAAGATAAAAGTATCTATGTGCTTTAGCCATATAACTTGTCATGGTCTTATGTCACTTTGACAGCAGCAGAGCAGCTAGCAAGTACACTTCATACAGCTACACCATGCATGAACTTTTCCCTATATAAAGGGATATTTATCCCTTACCACGCAATACAGACAAACATAAAGCAAAAAGTTTGACACCGCAGAGACTAATAAAGCAGAAAAAGAAAAAGAACATGAGCGGAGATAATCTTCACATTGTAATGGCGCCATGTTAGCATTTGGTCACTTGAACCCATTTTTTCAAATCTCCACAGCCTAAGCCAAAGGAGGAGTTCAGGTCTCTTTCCTATCCACTCCCAAGAACATTAAGAGACTTCCTAAACCTCCTCCTAACTTAGCACCACTAGTAATGTAGTGCAGTTTCCACTACCAGCACTTGATATTAGGAGTCTTCTGCCAGAAGATGCTGAGTCAACTTTGGACATTCCTTCTGATATACTTGAAGCAAGCTTATGATCTCCTTCAAGAACCCGTCATACGCTTCATTGCTGATAAAAATTGTGATTTTGGGTCATTGCTGATTTCATTCCCCACTCAGTAACCGATATCGCTCGAGAACTTGACATGCCCCTCATTAATTCAGTCTTCATTGCTGCTTCACGGGTCTTCTCCGGGGCCCCAAACCCCAGAGCTGCCCACGATAGGGTTCAAGATCAAAGCCATTACATGAACTTTTGACATCACAGCCACCATCAGTGAATTTCCCATTGATAGTTGCATAACAAAAACATGAAGCTCTGGAACTGATATGCCGTATATGGAGAGAATGTTTCGCCCCAAGCTTTACTGGGACATGATGCCATACAGAAGACACATGTAGCAACTTGCACTGAATTATAAAGTGATTACTTAGAGACATAAAAAAGTCAACAGAAAGCCACTGATTCCCGTTGGATTGCTACGAGCGGAAGTATTACCAGCGCATGAAAGAACTCTTGCTTGTCAGCCACAGTGGCAGAATCTCTCCAAATGGTTCGATAAACAAAAGCCAAGATCTTTTGTGTTTGTGGGCTTCGGTACTGAATGTAAAGTTACCAATAATCAACTATATGAAATAGCAAACAGAGTACAACTCTTTGGACTGTCATTTCTGTGGATACTACAAAAGCCCAGAAGGCTTTGAACGACATTTATGCTTTACCATCAGGTTTTGGCAAGCGAGGGGATAGGGACATAGGGTTGGTGCACATTGGCTGGGCACCAAAGACGGAAATTCTAGAACATTTATCTATTGGAGGATCCCTCTATGTGCAGGTTTTGGTTCAGCCATTGAAACTTTGAAGCACGGTCATGTTCTTGTGGTGTTGCTCTTTGCTTTGACCAAGGATTGAATGCAAGATTGCTAGTAGAAAAAGGAGTAGCGATTAAGGAGAAGAGTAACGAAGACGATGGATCATTTAGTGGAAATGAAATCGCAATGTCATTATGAAGCAATGGTCTCAGAGGAAGGGGAAGAGCTTAGAGCGTGAGCAAGAAAGGATGCTGCAATTTTGGAAACCGGAAGCTTTATAACTCCTACATCAAAAACTTTGTTGAATATTCGGAAAGTAATGATAAGATTAAGGTTTATTCATCAAACAAATAATTTCTATGTGTCAATGCATGTCAATCTCCAATCTTAATCTACAACTGTATTGCCAGCTGCTTAGCAATTCCCAAGTATGTGACACAGATTATGCATTTCCTTAACCTTTTTTACCATCCTTAACCCCATGCAATCCTTGACATTGAGGTAGGTAAGAATATTCAATTTTTTAGGATGCACCAATTATATTTTAAAACATGCGCCTATATTCTATCTAAGTTGAAGAAATTCTTTCACCCAGTTCAATATCTATCAACTAGCTAAACTGCCTTTCTAAAGTATCAAGGATTTATTTTCACGGAAGTGTAAGGGTTGATAGCTCCTACAATGTTTTAGATGCACTATCAAAATATTACATGATCACCCCTTTTCGGCCAAACAGCACAAGCTTGCATAAGATATTCACAACCTACAGCGTCACTCATTCCTCAGAACTGTAATCAAAACTGTACACTGTGTTGAGTATATGCAAAAGACGAACTCAAGAAATATCTAACCTCAAAGGTAAGACATCTTCTATCCAGCGAATCACTGAGTCCATGGATCAGCCAGTTTGCCCCCATGTTGCTTAATTATTCGGGCTGCTTGCAGAAGAATATCCTGCTGTGTTGAAAACAATTTGTCCTTGCTCTATATTCATAAAAGACAATTATTAGATGAATAAAGTGAAACCCTTAAACAAGATCCATGAGCAGCTGACCGAAGGGAAACATTGGAAGCATAAGCTGATCACTGATACAATTGCACATGAAAGCGAATAAAACATACGATTCAACAGAAACTGATCAGTGAAATAATTGCACATGGAAATCGTCAGATACACAGCAAACAAAACAACTTTAAGATTCAATGGCAAGTATCATGTCAGCATTTGTTCCAAACATTTTGTTGTGTATCAATTACAGAAATCAAAGGCAGACCTTAGTAAAAAAAAAGGCTTTTGTTCCTTTTTTTATGTCATGTGATCAAACATTGAGGTGCCAGATAGGGCTAAGGAAATACAAAGGCAGTGTAACCTAAATAGGTTCTTTGAGTCTACCATGGTCACTTTGTACTCAGAAATTCTTACAATCTATCAATGATTGTCTCTATTTCTACCTATATTTTCAACTTCTTTTTTTTTTGATAAAGGTAACAGTATATTCATCAACGCAAAGCTTGTGTTGGAAATCACAATTACAAAAAAAAAAAAGGAAGAGACCTATTTACATCTGTCCAAGATTCTTCTTACAAGGACTCTAACAACTCTAATAAAGTCTCAGTTTCATCTACGCAAACTTCTTTACACCAAAAATAAAAGGACAAAAATCAATTGAGCTTAATTTTCTGTAAAGAACTCCTCCTATCTTCAAAACACCTATCATTTCTTTCCTTCCAGACATTCCACCATGCATTCTGGTATAGCCCTCCACCATCTCTTCTTCCTTCCCCAGCCACCTACATTGTTCCAGCACCTCAAAAGATCACAGGTAGTCCTGGGCATAACCCAAGCTGTATTCACCAATGCAAAGAATAACTGCCACAACTGAGATATAATACCACAATGTAGAATAAGGTGGCTGTTGTCTTCTTGCTCCGCTTGGCATAGGAAACATCTAGAGCTCAACAGTAATCTCTTCTTTGCAGATTCTCATGGGTAAGACAGGCCTTCTTGGCTACTAGCCATGTAAAACAGGATACTTTAAAAGGAACTTTTACTTTCCAGATAAGTTTCCAAGGCCAGAAGCATTGTTGTTGTCCAGGATTGCATAGAAGCTTGTAAGCTCCCTTGACTGAGAAACACTTGTCGTTGTTCCCTTTCCAGAGGATAGAGTCCTCTGCTTCAGATGTTCCTTTGAAAACATCCAGAGCATTGAAAAATTCAGTCACTATTACAATCTCCCAATCATTTTGTGCTCTTCTGAAGTTAAGATTCCATCCCTGTTGACTCCAAACTTCCTGTATTGTTGATTCAGGTTCTACCACCAGACTATGTAGATCAGGGAAGTTGTCTCTAAGTGACCCATGTCCCAGCCAGTTGTCATCCCAGTGCCGTTTCCAATAGTGAACCCTATATTTACTGCAAATTCCTCCCACTGGTTTCTAATTACCCTCCAGTTGCTAACAACATAAGCTGTCCTTACAGGATTTGTACACCAATTGTTCAGTTGTCCATATTTCTGAGTGATCACATTCCTCCATAAAGCTTGGTTTTCAAAGTTGTACCTCCATAACCATTTCATTAGCAGACTCTTGTTGTGCATTTTTAGATTCTTAACACCCAAACCACCCCTTTTTTTAGGAGTGATAACTGTACTCCATTTTACCATATGATAACTTTTCTTTTCTCTGTTTCCTTGCCAGATGAAATTCCTTCTTAATGCATCAATTCTCTTTTCCACCTTCACAGGTAGTGGGAATAAAGACATCACATAAGTGCGCAATGAGTCAAGTACACTATTAACCTATGTTGCGCGGACTCTCTAAAAATGTTGCCATACCCGTGTCGGATCCTCCAAAAATGCACTACTTTTGGAGGATACGACGCGCACCCGGCACCATTTTTGCAGAGTCCGAGCAACATAGCTATTAACTAGTGTAGTTCTGCCTCCCAGAGATAAGTATTGAGTCTTCCATGTTGCCAATTTTTTTTCACACTTTTCAATCACACTGTTCCAGATTTCCATTGCCTTTTCAATCACCCCAGGTTGTTGGCAAGGTTCCCACTTCACATCCCAGAACCCCAATTAAAACCTGGATTCTTTCCACCTCATTTACAGAAAATAAATTACTCTTTCTCCAGTTTATGTTCAGTCCAGAGATAGCTTCAAAAATGACCAAAATTATTCTCAGTTATCTCACCTGCTCCAAGTTGGCTTAACAAAATACCAAGGTATCGCCAGCATACAGTAGGTGTGATATTTCCAGACCATTTGGTACCCTATTATTCACCTGGAAACCCCTTAACCATCCATTGAAAGTAGCTCTCTTCATCATATTGTTTAGACCCTCCATTGCTAGGATAAAGAGAAAGGGAGATAGAGTATCCCCTTGCCTTAGACCCCTTTGGGAAGGAAAGAACCCTTCTGTACTTCCATTCAACAAGATGGAAAATCTGACTGTACTGATGCAAATGATATCCACTTTAACCGCTTCCTTCCAAAACCCCTATCTTCCATGATTTTAATTAAAAAACTCCAGCTAACATGATCATAAGCTTTCTCTATGTTCAGCTTGCATAATAGCCCTGGAACCTGCCCTTTCATTCTTGAATCCACACACTCATTTGCAATAAAGGCAGCATCTATAATCTGTCTCCCTTTAATAAAAGTCATTTGTTGTTTGTTTACCAGCTTATCTATCACTTTTTTCATTCTTTCAGTCAGTAATTTAGCAATTATCTTGTACATACCCCGTACCAAACTGATTGGTCTAAAATCCTTCAGCTCTTTAGCTCCATTCTTCTTAGGTATTAGCATCAAGTAAGTTGCATTAACACTCTTTTCAAAATATTCCTGTGAATGGAAATTTTGCACAGTACCCATGATATCACCCTTCAATATATCCCAGCAAGCAAGAAAAAAGCCCATAGAGTATCCATCAGGGCCTGGTGCCTTATCAACGGCACAATGTTTTATACTGTCAAACACCTCCAGCTCCTCAAACTCCCTCTCCAGCCACCCTTGTTCTTCTTCATTGATGCTCTCGATGTCCATGAGATTGAAATGGGGCCTCCAGTGTTCTGTTTCTGCATATAGATTCTGATAAAATGAGACAACTTCCCCCTGATGCTCTCTAGATTTGTGATTTCTTCCCCATTTACCTCCAACTTGTCAATCTGATTGAATCTTCTATGAGCATTTGCAATTCTATGAAAAATTCTAGTGTTTTTATCCCCTTGCTTTAACCACATCACTCTTGACTTTTATCTCCAGTCAAATTCCTCAAATGTGGCAATTTCCTCAAACTCCATTGCTAGATTAGCCTTGATCACCAGTTCATCATCGGTCAATCTTCTTTCTTCTTGTAATCTATCAAATTGAGCCACTTTTTCTAGTAATTCTGATTTCTTTCTCCCCAGATTCCCATAATTTGTGGTGTTCCACTCCTTTAACTTACTCTTTAGTAGTTTCAATTTTGTTGCAAGCTTGTAATCAGGTCTCCCTTGTACTACAAAAGATTCACACCATTCCTTAACCTTTGCCTTAAAACATTCAACCTCCAGCCAGCGATTGTTAAACTTGAAATATGATTTTGTATTTACCCAGTCTCCACATTGTAGCTGTATAGGGCAATGATCTGAACCCAATCTTGGCAACAATGATTGCTTTATATTAGTGAAAGCCTCATCCCATTCAGTGGAAACAAGGAATTTATCTATCCTTGATGTTGTACCCTCATTATTACCCCTACCCCAGGTGAAAATTCCATCACTTAGTGGCAAATCAACCAATTCCAGATAACAATCTGAAAATTCTAACATCGCCCTTGATAAATTTGAACTATGACCTCTCTCCCCTATGAATCTAGTAACGTTAAAGTCACCGCATACTACCCATGGACCGTCGCACACACCTCTGAAGGCAGCAAGGTTCCCCCATAATTCTTGTCTTTCACGTCTGCAGTTTGACCCATAGACACCCGTGAGAATCCATGTGAAATTTTGTGCACCATCAGTGAGTTTGCAAGTGATGCTTTGACCCCCAGTATTAACTAAATCACCTTTCCACCTTCTTTTATCCCACATTATCAATATACCTCCCCTAGTACCACGAGCTTCAAGACACAGAAAATCAACCCATCTATTTCCCCATAACTGTCTAAAATGTTGTAACTCTACTTCATCTAGTTTTGTCTCTTGAAGAACTATGATATCAGCTTTCCAGCCCTGTAGCACTATCTTGACAAAATCCCTCTTTCCAGTATTGTTTAGTCCCCTCACATTCCAGGATATAATTTTTAGCTTCATTAATCCAGCTTGAGAATATTCTTCCCCTACTTCTAGACTCCTCATCCTTATATTTAACCCCAGATTTTAAAGCCTACATCTCTTTGTAGCCTCTTGGTTTTCGAGGGGAATACCTGAAGGTACTTACTCATCCACCCCAAATTGTTTACTCATCTTCAAAACATTTTGGTGTACAACGATGACTCAGATTCTGCAATTTGAACTGGATTTCCAAAGGAATTGCCTTTCCAATATTCCATGTTTGAGGATCAGCAAAATTTTGCCTTGTGTACTGAATTAGTTGATTTGCCTCTTCATGCACGCTTTTATCTACGCCTTCATCTCCCTCTTGACACCTCTGCACTTCAAAGTTTAAGCTATCCTCTGTATGGTTCTCCTCTTGTGATTCCAGAATTTCCCCATCTCCTGTGTATGAAAAGGAATCAATTGGATGGAATCTTTTGATGAACTGGGAGCTGCTGCAGCTTCAAAAACCATCGGATCAGTCGTCTCCTTTCTTTGATCCTCTGATAAGTTTCCCTTGAAAATAAAGGCTCACTTAATATTGGGTCTGGGCCTATTTTTATATTTTCTTTCCTTGGCTTTACAACTGGGCCAGGACATGATGGCCCTGTTTCTTCCTTCTTTTCCTATCCTTATTTGAGCCACTTAAAGCATTGGGCTCAGTTGACAAAACCACATCGTCTGTCTCATTGACACTGACTCCTCCACGTGTTATCATTTTAAAATTTGAATCACAGTTAATAACCTTTGGTACTTCAGCTTTACCCATCAGTATGTTATATTCTTCCACTGCTTTCCCCTTTTCTTCGAAGGAAAACCCTAGACCGCCATCCCTATCTCGTCGATGCCTGAACCTCGCCGGATCTTTGGACCAAATCGGAGGAGTGTAAATAATATCTCCACTTTCTACCTCTACTGAGCAAGGTATGTTCTCTGCTGGGCCCTTGACTCCAATTCGAGCCCATTTCAGGTGGTTTTTTAACTCTGTTTCTTCCTCCGTTTCCATCCAGCCACCACACTTGTTGCCGATTTCCTTCATCATTCCCAAGGACCATAGATGGAGTGGAAGCCCCAAATTCTGATCCAGGTTCCTTCATAGTTGAGATTCTCTGGCTCGCGACCAGACGTTGGTGTCCACTAGTTCAACTGCACAATTTTCTGCCTCCACTCCATTCTCCAACCGAGATATGCCCTGCCATTCTTTTGTTAGGGAATTCGAACAGGAATTTGCAGCCTCCCATTTCATGTATTTGGACTCCTATGGCGTTGTTCCAGTTGCTGCACTCCATCTTCTTACTTCTGACAAAGTTGGATTTTCTGATCCATTCTTGTCAAAATAACCTACTGCACATCTGCTCAGAGGGTCCTTGTCCGTGATGGTATCTGCACCAGCGACCTTTATCAGATTCCTTTCATCCCTTTCCACCGTCAGAGCTGTCGGCATAGCCTATCTGCTCCTATTAGTTGCTTCTTTATATGATGATGATTGTATAACTGAATATTGTATCTCCTTTGTAATGGGGCTCCTTTTATTAATGAATCTTTCAATTTTTGTTGCTAGCCAGTCCCATCCTGCATTTAATTTGATTTCTGGAAGAATAATAACTGATCTTCTATCCCCCTGTACTGCCACCATGCTAATGAATCTGCCATAAATGTTGTACTTCTGTGCACACAAAAAAATGCCAAGTGATCCCTGATTTTCCATCTCCTGGAAAGGTTCCCTCTGCCCTCCAACGCCAAATGCAAAGAGTGACATAGCCACAATAAAACTTTCTTGCTCACGGTCATCTTCCTCATCATATTCCTTCGTCTTTCTACCCAGTCATACCAGGTTTCTGAAGCTGAATACCTCACAATAATGTCATAAGATTTATCACCTGCTCTAAAATAATCCTGTTCTCCATTATTTTTTTCTTTCTTTTATTATCTTTTTCTAAACATAAAAAAGATGACAGGATGACTAATCAAAACAATCTTTGAGAAAGAAGGGTAGCAACAAACACCTTGTTGGATAAACAGAAATTTCTCCACCTTCAACTTGTTTATCCATTAAATTTCATTTTATTTTTGTTTTTTCTCTTGAGAGGGGATCATGCGGGTCCATCTAGGTTTCGGCAGACACCACCATAACTGAACTTGTTCCAATCAAAATTTGAAGGAGAACACTTGCTATCAGAAGTTGAAGGATCTATACACTTAAACAGATATTACCACGTTCTGAGTGTCGTTCAAGTATTACATGACCATTATAAAATAGTTGAAAGAAAGTTATCTCGTATTTAAGCATTAAACACTAGATAAATTGATAAATATTGTGCTAGCATTTAAAGTAGACATGAAACTCAATCAACAAATATCAAATGAATTCCATTAGGAAGACTGAAACAGAGAAGGCATACTGCATATCTTAAGTTGCATCCAAGAGTCAGCTCTGCATATGTTTTTTCTATTTTAGACAAGTAGCAGTATGGTGCCTCCTTTTCCAAGAAAACACTTGGATTAGATTTGAGCATGTTTTTTACATCATCTGAAATCTGGAGAATCTTATCGAAGTCTTCAATTTGGAAAGGAACTGTAGTGACCAAGGCACGCCATTGAGCACGTGATTTATTCACAATCACCTGTAATTTGCACAAAACAGTCTGTCAAATTCTCCTCCTTTTTGTTGCTTCCGTCTCTTTACTTTAATTTTTTAGGGCCCAAATGGGGGAGAGAGGGAGGAAACTTCAACAAAGTAAGAAATATCATAGCCAAAAAAACTAAGAGCCCTTTTGGACATAAAAAAAAAATTCACTTTTTTCGAAATCAGCGTTTGTTCATAAAATTTCTAATTTCACTTGAAGATGCATTTTGGAAATTTTCGAAAATTTGAAAAACTCCAAAGCTGTTTTTCAAAATTCGCTCAAATCACTCACAAAACTTCAAAAACAACCCAAACTGAAATTTATGTCCAAACACAACTCTAAATTTCAAATACCATTTTTACTTGAAAAAAATTTTCACCATTTTTTTGGAATTTTACAATCTTATGTCCAAACGCCTACTAAAGGTGTTAGAGATCCATAGATTAAGAATCTATATGATTATTTTTCACTTTCACACAAGATAGAGAAATGAATTATATTCAGCTCCTTCACAAAAGGATTATAGAAAGCTCTCTCTTAAGTGATCCACTGAAGTGTCCAGCCTCGTAAAAAGAAGTATGCATATAGACACAGTAATGCCAAGATATGTTTTGAGCAGATTTGCCACTAAGCAACACTAGTCACAATACCAAGATTCTGGATATCTGGAAGTATCTGACACACTTGTTCGATAGAAGTTAAGAAGTGGAAGCTGCCTTCAATTATAAGAAGCTATTCTGCTGAGCAAATAACCAATAAGATCTAATTGACACATGATCCAGCACGGCCAGCAAAGTTCCAGACATACTTGGGATTTGAACGTACGATTAAAAGCAATTTTTGAGCCCCCTTTGCCATTACAATAGTATCTTCCTTTATGTCAAGGGGATTCCGCAGTTTATATATAAGCAAATAAACTTGTTTTTGCTTGCGCAATATAATTTTCAGATGAAGGGGATTGTTCAATTGAACCCCTTGGTTCTACATAGCTACACCCTTGTTCACAACCATGCAAGTTAAATTAGGTACAGATCTAAAGTAAAAGGTCTCAAAAAATTGTAACCTCCCCAGGAAATGAAGCAAAGTAGTAGAGCATCAAATAACTTAGAAAACCTACCTGGCTAGAAAATAGTGAATTTGGGACAATAATGGGAAACTTTTCTGCAGTCAACAATGATGTGGTGGTGAGCCCCATTTCAACCACCTGACCTTCCACTGATCCAGCCTGCAAATGTAGGTAGCTGTTAAACAACCCATGGAATTGATTATATGCCAGATGTTGTCAGAAAAACAGGAGTTGGGTTCTGACTTCAGGTAGATCTATTGATTGGGAACACAATTATAATTGTTGTTGTGCAAATATTCTTTTTATTCTTAGTTAGATATCATTTTATTGTTAAACCAGCTTTCCAGTCATAAGTTTTTGCTTTGGTAATTAACTTCCAGTCATAATTAAATATCACTTTTCTTCTCTTATCTTCTAGTTATCATGATCAATCACTTTTTATGGGTCCATCTGTCCTACTAATTGCTTTTTGACGCACATCAGAACTAGACCGGTAATTATTCACTCAAGTTCGGATAGTGAGCAGGGTTGAGTTTGAAATCCGAGGCATGAATGTATTACTCCCTTGCCTACCTCAACCATCTTGCCAGCGTAAGTGTAAGTCCTCAGCACAGTCTATCCGTGCGAATGTTACTACACAAGAATACTTATAGTGGAGCTGACCTGACTTGCAATACCACATATATATTAGAATATACCACTCAACTAAACACTAATGCCGCCAACTAGGGATGGACACAAGATTTCCGCTTTTCCACTCAACCCCGTTAGGATCACATTCAACACCGCAAGTCTTCATATGCTTAGCACTTCATTCCATATCTTTTTCAGTCTTCCTTTCCCTAAAACTACCTCATTATTACGACACCATGCCAATAGCTGCATCTCTAGAACTTGAATAAATAGTTGATATGCAGAGTATGTTAAGTTATAGACCCAAAAAAAAGTGTGTTTAGTTGGCCTTCACATTGTATTTTCATTATCCACCATTATGTCTTACACTAAACAATCCACGATAGCTGTTATATACTGAATAAAGGCTTGCCATGAACTTCTAATCTTTGCATAAACCGTTCCAACTCCTTAGATACTCACAATAAAACAAAACAAAAAGAAAAATGTTGATAACGATTAAAAAAACTTTTGACATACTATTATCGTGTCGCCAACTGAAAAAGGTTGTGAAAGCTGTACGGAGAGTCCACTGAGAACATTACCAAGGATGTCTCTAGCAGCAAAAGCAGTAGCCACCCCTGCATTATTTATAAATGGCAAAAATGAAGAGTGAGTTGGAACATAAACAAGTGATAATAAGTACAAAATTTTGTAGTTTCCAGTTAGTCATTGCCCACATAGTATCTTCATACATATATACCACCATAAACTAATATGTTATCTATCAATATCATTGTTGACATGATTGCTACTATAATGCAGAAGTATTTATACCTCATAACAGGGGAACTTATTTAGTACCCTAATCACTACAGTATTAATGTTTTTTTTTGGGGGAGGATAAGTAAAAAATTGGGTAAGCTAAACTAAAGTGTGTGGCCTTAACTGGATGGGTCTGGTAATTATCTATGACTCTTTATGGCCCTCCAGGACCCAACATTTTTCATGGATACAATGATTTGAAAATTTATGCACATTTTCACATGTCCGCCAATAAGCAAACCTGTCCGATGTTTTATATCACATTTTTTGGTTCCATTCCTACTCTAGGGAGCTATGTTGCTCGGACTCGGGTGGGGGTATCGGATACCGGTGCAAATCTAGAGGTCGGATTCTTCATCACATAAATCTTAGAATTTGGAGGTATGGATCTGAGTGCCGATACAGGTGCCAAGATACAAACAAAGTGTATATTATGACATATAAAGTATATACTTGATTAATTAAAGTTCTTGAACTAAAATAAATAAAATTTAATTCTTTATAACACCTACTAAAATTTTATTCATAAGATATCTCGCATAATAGCAAAACATTCAAGTACTTTATAATTATATTATACTAGTTTTAAACTTTTCTCAATGAGTATAAAATTGTAAATCACATAAATAATATTAAACTATGTGATTTAGTTATAATATAAAATTTTACAAAAATATAAGCTCTTGAAAATGATCAATATTGATCCTATTTAGCCAACTTAAGAAAGTGAAAAACTATGTCATACAAAAGTATTCTAATGCATTATTATAACTTCGATATATGAGTCGTGCATTTTCTTTTGTAGCTCAGACAATGTAGAATAATATGTTGACTTATATTTAATTATCATGCAACAATACTATTATCTTCATGGTCTTAAAGAATAAAATTTATTTGCTCAAGTACCTAATATGAATATCATCTTATTCATATTGGAACTCAAATCGAAAAAAATACAGAAATCATAAGGAGACTCCAAATTGTATATTTATAGCATGTTTAGCCAAGCTGGAAAAATCAGCTTATTTTGAGAAGTTTCAAAAGTGCTTTTCAAAAAAGTACTTTTGGAGAAAAGCATTTTGTGTTTGGCAAATAAATTTGAAAAGCACTTTTGAACAATAACTTGTGTTTGGCCAAACTTTTCAAAAAGTGTTTTTATGTATAAAATTACAAATAAGGACATGAAGAGATTTGCTTAATACTTAATATTATATAAGTAGATAAATAATTACAAATATTTATTATTAAAGATAATAAGTAAGTTTTTTATTTTATTTAAGTAAAATATAAAAAATAAATTGAAAAGCACTTCATTCTTTCAAGATAATTTAAATATAACAAAAATCATCCAATAAATATGAAAGTTCATCCCAAAAGTCATTTTATATTACTTAATAGTTTAAACTACGTAAGATTATTTTGGTATATATAATATTTTGCAAAGGGTATTTTTGGTAGAAAGAAAAGTCAAAATTGCTTCTGCTTTTGCTTCCGGAGAGAAGCACTTTTTTCTACTTCTTCAAAAACTGCTTCTGTTCTAGCCAAAAGCACTTTTTTCCAAAAAAAAAAAAAAAAAAAAAAAAAAAAAAAAATAGGCCAAACACCTCAAAGTGAGGAAAAAAGCACTTTTTGGAAAAAAAAACACTTTTGGCATGCTGAGAAGCTTGGCCAAACAGGCTATTAGCTAGTACACAAAATTTATTGGGTAATATTTAACCCAACTATTTGTTTCTAGAAAAAAATAAAATGATAGTCACAGAGAATAAGGCATAAATTAATGTTTTTGTTCTTTATCCAATTTGAAGCGTTCCATGTAACATTACTCTCAAAAGGTATATAAGTCCATAAAAATTTCATGTAGATTTAGAGTGTATTCATATAATCATTACAATAGTGTTTAAAATATATATTATTAAACATACACATTTTAAGATTTTTTTTAGTTATAAAATAGAATAACAGTTACATAATTAAAAATTATTAGTTGATTATTTGAGTCCAACTGACTGGATATTCTCTCACTTAACTAACGAATAATGTTGTTGATATATATTCTTTTGTATCATTTGAATGACTTTGTCATGAAAAAGATCTTACTACTGTTAATACTATATTTATCACGATGTCAACCACTTGCTCATACTCATAATTAATAAGCATTACAAATCACCTTACACATATCTTAGCAAAATATACCATATTTGATTAACGTGATAATTTTCTTGATTTCTTGGACGGTGATAATGCTCTAAATAAGATTTGTGAGGAAAAGGAGGAAAATAGAAAAGATTTATATGTAATAAGGTCATGATTAACTTTTAGTAAATTCCTACATAGTTCAAATAAGGAATACTCAAATAATCAAAACTTTAGGTGATTTTAAATTCTTAAATATGAGGGAAATAATTAAATTACAATTTTGTCCAATATAAATTTTATTTTTAAAGGGTAAAAAAAGGCAAACATCATTTCATTAAAAAGGGCTTTGTGCTTTTAATATAATATAGATATATGGACATAAACCCAAAAGTCAAACAAAATAGCCAATCAATCTATACTTCTTGGTCAGAGATGTAGTCAAAGCACCCAAGGTAAGTTGACCAAATCGCGTGTAGATCTCATACCCACACCCGTGTTGCCACAACAACAATTTTGAAGAGTCTGACCAACATAGTGAGTAAGGATTCTCGAAGTTTATACAACATGTGTAGACTGTAACAACAAAATGATTAACATATGTTCTTAAGTAGAATGATGGGGAAAATTTTCTACACACTGTGTTAGGAGATCTGGCAAAGATGAATCATAGCAGTTCCCCACATACACAAAAAAGTAAAAAGATAAAAACAATAATAACAACTACAACCGGAGACACCAAAGAAAAAATGCTAGATGATAAAATTTCAAGCACTGAAAAAGGATAAAGAAGTTACAGATTTAGACTACTATGAATAAAATGATGCTGATGAGGAAAATGAGGATGAGAAGGAGCAGTTAGGCCCTGAGATTATACTAGAAACGTAAAAAGATGTGCCTCGTGACAGAACCAAATGAAGCAACCATCAAATATACTACTGATTATGCATGTCTTCTCTTATAGCTTAAAGATTTTACATTAGTAAGATTCCATGGTTAATTAGTAATTAGAAAAATCCATTTGCAACAAATGATCTATTGCACACATCATTCCTCAAATATAAGATCCAATATTTAGCACACTAAGCTGATCTTTTGTTTTTCTCGCTCATAGAACACAAGGCAGGTGGGAACCAAGCTAAGAAAACTCACCTCCAATTCCACCAACAGTCAGAATAGATTGTATGGCTACTCCACAAACTTCAGCTAAAGTCATTAGCCCAAGGATGAAGAGGCCAACGGAAGAGATTCTGTCCAAAGTTAACAACCGATCACGGTCACCTTTTTCAAGGCTCTTGACAACCAAAGCTCTGCTGATCACATTTGTTTTCCATCGCTGTAGAAACCAGACAAATGAAAGAATAGCAGCACCTCTCCAAGTCTGAAGAAGGTATTGCGATGCGACAGTGCTTGGTGCCACCATCACCGCGCTGCACACAGATATAAATCAATGATAAAGACAACTGACAGAACATCAAACCTAAAGCTAATATGTGGGAGGTAAAAAACCAAGTAAGAAACGCATTACTAACATCTGTGAAAATGCCATGAAGGTGATCAAATATCGAACAGGGTCCTCCATAGCACCCCAAATACTTCTCTCATAAGGAACCTGCCCCCATATTGAGCTTCCAGGCAGCAAAGCAGCTGGGCCTTGCATTGAGTACTTGTGAAATCTCCTCAAAAGCCTTGGCATCACGATCCAAGCCATCAAGGTACCAATTAAAGTACCACCAACCGGGACAATTACGTCTCTCAAATAAGGGTGCGCATCAAGCACTTGTTCAACATAAGGAGTCATTTCAGAAGATGCCTCTTTCGCCTTTTCCCCGGTATAAGTCACAGCATCTATGGTTGTTTGCCAAGCTTCCTTAACCTTACCAATCCATTCACTTCCACCAACACCACTTGTATCCATATCAGACCCAATTGCACCAGCTGAAACTTCTGAACCCTTAAGAATATCTCCTTTACTATTACCAGATGATGAATACCATCGACTATTCCATATGGGGTTAGTCCCAACAATTGAGATACTTCCCCTCAAACTTTTATTATCAAATCGCCCACTAAGATATGGAGTAACATGACTGGGCCCACAAGCAGAGTGTATTGCCCTCATATCCAAACATTTGGGAGCAGCATAACTTCTGGAATATGCGGGTTCTCTAGCGTAGTGATTACTATTCACACGAGAGAATGAAGGTCTGACATCAATCTGATTTGCTAATCTTAAAGAGGAACTAAGGGTTCTTTTCAAAGTTGAAAACTTAATTGCTGCCATCAACAAATAGAGTTTGACCAGTAAATTATGTCTCAAATGAAATCTTTTTAACTTCAACCTACAACGTTCATCTTCAATCTGCAACAAGTATTAAGACAAAGTAACAGATGGGTTAAAAATAAATAAATTTCAGATAATTCATATACTATACATATATGTATATACTAGCTATGGTTAACACTATAAAGGCTTGAGGCAGAAGTACATGGCATTTCAAATTAGACCAGGCCCACCTATAAAGACAAAAATATCAGCATGATAGTATTAATTTAATGACCAGGAAAATTATGATGGCCCTGAATTGATGTGGTAGCTTTCAACTCAAGAGCCCAGCAATAAAGATAAAGCCAGCCTATACTGACAACAAATTCAAGATTTTAAATATAGTTAAGGCAAGCTTGCCCCTACTGTATTCCATTTCATCAACATCATCATACGTTAATAACTTTTTTGGCCAAGCTTCTCCAACTTCAAAAGCACTTTTTTTTCAAAAAAAAGTTTTTTCCAAATTTGAAGTGTTTGGACAAGCTTTTAGGAGAAACAAAAGCGCTTCTGCGGAGAAGCAGGAGCAGCTGCAGTTTTGGAGATGCAGAAAAAAATAGCTTCTTCCCAGAAACACTTTTTTGAGAAGCACTTTTGAGAAAAATACACTTAGAAGCACTTTTTAAAAGCTTGGTCAAACACTAATTGCTGCTTAGAAGTATTTTTTAAATTAATTATCCAAATACAAACTGCTTCTCACCAGAACGGGTTACTTTTGAAAAAAGTACTTCTCAAAATAAGCTTATTTTTCCAGCTTGGCCAAACGGGCTATAAGTAATGAATCGGAGTAATGGTGGTTATGTTTATACATAGTGAAAATTTGCATTGAGATAAGAATGAGAAAGCAACATCATGTATATATTACATAAGTACTTTTATCATTAGAAACGCAAAGAGGACATATCCAGTATCACCAATAGCAGGAGTCCAAACATCATGTAACTTGTAACCTCAAACTTAGAGGAAGCTAAAGTAAAATACTTTAACTGGCATATCATTTGGAGAATATTAATACATGTAAAGTGAAATAAAAAATCTGATATGATTTTTTTCTTTTTTATGATGTAAGCGGGTGTCTGGACCCGCTTGCACGCCCTCAAAAATTCCACATATCAGCACAAGTACAGAGTACCTCTGACAATCAAGGCTAAGGCAAATGATAAGAAATCACATAGTATTTTATGCCTCAATGATGTCCGAGATAACTTAGGCACGCCTCTACTATTCCACCGGATACCTATTACCTCCCATCAACACAACTCCCATCAACACAAGTAGTGTATAATTTCCTCCACCAAGTATAATTTCCTCCACCAAGACTTAGACAGATGGTAACAAATCACCTAATATTTTTTGTCTACACTGAAATTTGAACTTGAGAAATCATGATTCTCCTTCCCCTTCATTGACCACTGGGCAACACCTATTTCTTTACTAAAACCCTTCTGTATTTGAGTTTCTTTTTCAAGTTTACAGTGTCTGCAATGTAAAAACATTTGCCAGTATTAGATGGCATAGTCAACTGTGCACGGTCAGTTGATTTAGGCATATTATCAAACAACCTTGGTGCAACAGCGAACAAATCTGATACGACTTTCCTTCATACGGGTGAGTAAAGCTAATACATACGTAAAATTTGCCAATAATGAATAAACCAAGCAAGAGGAGAAGAAAATTCGAATTGAACTCACCTGTAAGAGCAGTAGAAGCAACAAAATTAAAGTACAAAGGAACAAATAATGGGTAAACAGAAAAAAATAAGAAGGAAGGAAGGCTCAATTATCAATTTACCCCTTAAAGGTGAAAGCTCTAGATCAAATGGGAGAGGGGTAAAACAGAAAAATGAATAAACAGTAAAAAAAAGGTGACTTGGCGTGCAATATATAGGTTTGTCACGTAGGGTGAGACCATAGGTGTTAATCGGGCCGTTATCAGGTCAGCCCGTTACTGTAGCTAAATAGGCGGGTTGGGACGGGTTGGGCAGGGAGTGGGTTTTAAACGTACACATTTTGTAAATCGATGCACCGGACCCGCTACAACCTGCTAAGCCCTTAACGGGTTCTTAACGGGCTACAGCCCGATTCAGCCCGTTAACCCGCCAAATTTTTATTTTTATTTTTAAAATTTTCTGACCATTGCCAACGGTCAAATTCAAAAATGACCATTGGCCAACGGTCATTTTTTGCAAAAACAGCCATTTCAGCCTACCCCTTTAAGAAAGTAGCTCCCACCCCTAATATTTGATAAATTACAATTTTTTAACCTTTTAAAAACTATAAATAGCCCCCCTTCTTCATTATTCCTCACAATTCATTCTCTTATTACTCTAATTCTCTCTCAATTCTCTCTTGATATTATTGATTATTGCTCTTAAATTCTCAATTACTCATTATTTCAAGTTTCATCAAATACTTAGTTTAGCCATTACAAAATTATTATTATCAAGTATTCTAATTCAAGTGAAGTGTGGTATCAAGCATCAAGTTATCAATTGAAGTTTGAGTTTCTATATCAAAATTAGTGCGGCATTTGGAATACCGGTACACTCGTTCCATCTCTTTCTCTTCTTTGGTGTACATTTATTTTACTATTTAGAATTATTAATTTAATTTCTTAATTTAAACTACATAATGCATTTACTTAGTGTCACGACCCAAAATCCTATGAAAGGTCGTGATGGCGCCGGGCACTTCTGTCAGGCAAGCCAACACTAAAAGTTAGTTAAATCTCTATTTTAGTATTTTGAAATCATTACTTTTCATTACATTATATAAATAATCAATAAACTTTACTGAGTAAATAACGATGTCTTAACAAATTTAATTAACAAATAAATCCCAAAATCATCCCAGAACTCGGTGTCACAAGTGGATGAACAATTTCTAGGAAACAAATGTAATACAAGAACTGTCTGGAATACAAAATGGACAGAAAAGAAAATACAATACTCTGAAGGAGACTCTGCTGGCTGCGGGCTGTCTCGGGGATGCAGCTCACCTAAGTCTCTATATCAACCATGTCGTTGCGCCAAGTTAGGCCACTAGACATACATGTGCATATGCAACAAAATGCATAGCAAGTGTAGTATGAGTACAAAAATAACGTGTACCCAGTAAGTATTCCGCCTAACCTCAAAGAGGTAGTGACGAGAGGTCGACTTTAACACTTACTAGAGGTCAAATAATATCAGATACAGTAACGAAATGAATAAGTACGAAACAGGGCAAAAATATGAAACAACAGGTATAAATTACGTGGTACTTTTCCCTTCTTTTTTTTTCACAACTTACTCAACTCTCAACTAGCAAGTTCCCTCCGTACTGGAGCATATACATAGATACAATGGATTTCCTCAAAGAGGTTGTCATACTTCAAATAAGGGAAAGCCCTTAGATATACTGGCTTCTAGCCCAAATATTACGCACGATTCCATGAGGATAATTTATATATAGAAAATGTTGAGGCGTACGGCTTGATCCAACATAAAAGTAAAATGTGCACTGTCGAAGGGTCAAACGACGCGAACCATAGATGCATTTATTAACCTGCTAAGGCGAACGGCCCTGTTACACCCCATGTTTTCGTACGTGAGAGTACATCGTAAGTCAATTGATGTAAGCTCAG
>ML369835.1:61113-86357 GCA_005239525.1 Nicotiana knightiana | reverse complement strand
ACACACACACACAAGATTTTTTTTTACTTGTAATTTTCAAATTTCTGTTTTTTCTTTTTTCTGCACCACCCACACCCACTGGCCCCCCATCCCGCACAAAAAAAAAAGTTTTATTTTTTCCTTTTTTTTTATAATTTTAAATTTCTGTTTTTCGTTTTTCTGTACCCCTCTGGAAAAAAAATTTTGTATATATTTTCAGTTTTAGTTTATTCATGTACAGGTTTGAAATTTTACAAGTTCCAAAGTTATGAGTTCGGAGGTTTATGTGTTTGGAAGTTTACAGGTTCGAAATTGCGCGGTTCCGAAAGTTTAGCGGTTCGGAATTTTATGAAATTTGTGGGTTCGGAAGGTTGTGGGTTCGAAAGTTTATGGCTTCATGTTTATTGTATCTAAATTATTTATAAATTTTTTTTGAGAAGTTATTTTTCTTATTTTGCATATCAAACACCGAAAAATGAATAAGATAATTACTTGTTTTCCAAAAAATATTTTCTTGAAAAATGTTTTCCATGAAAAGGATTTTTCACGGAAAACATTTCCGTTATACAAAATACACACTTGATGTTGAAAGGGCATGGAAATGTTTAGATTAGGGTGTACACATTAGTTTAGACAATTTAAAAGGGAAATGGAGTGGGTAGGTCGTAATATTTTTGGGCCAAATAACAAGTACTATTTGCATTAAAGTTTCTGATGGGCGAAAGAGGAAGTGCACATTTAGTCACTAATAAGATATTATTTATTTTTAAGTCACTGTTTAAAATGTCTTTAGTCTTTAGCCACTGCTTTAATAAACTTTACCCGTTCGGATAAAAATACCCTTCTGCTCATAAAGTTCAGGAACAAGTGTCTTGAACTTATGAACTTGTTATTGTAAGTTCAGGACTAGCTATCCTTAATTTATGAGCTTGTAAGTCTAAGTTTAGGACTACTTGTCCTTAACTTTTGAACTTGTAACTCTAAGTTCAGGATTACATGTCCTTAACTTTTGAACTTGTAACTCGAAGTTCAGGACTACCTATCCTTAATTCCTGTGCTTGTAACTCTAAGTTAAGGACTGTCTGTCCTTAATTTCTGTGCTTGTAAATCTAAGTTAAGGACCAAGTGTCTTTTATTTTTGAACTTCCAACTCTAAGTTCAGGACCAAGTGTCCTTAACTTATGAGCTTGTTATTGTAAGTTCATGACTATTTGTCCTTAATTTATGTGCTTGTAAGTCTAAGTTAAGGACTACATGTCTTTAGTTTTTGAGCTTAGAACTCTAAGTTTAGGACTACATGTCCTTAAATACGTAGAAATTTTACAAGTTCCAAAGTTATAAGTTCGGAGGTTTATGTGTTTGGAAGTTTACGGGTTCGAAATTGCGCGGTTCCGAAAGTTTAGCGGTTCGAAAGTTTATGAAATTTGTGGGTTTGAAAGTTTATGGAATCATGTTTATTGTATCTATATTATTTATGAATACTCTTGAAAAGTTATTTTCCTTAATTTGCATACCAAACACCAGAAAACGAACAAGATTACTACTTATTTTTCAAAAAAATATAATATTTTCTTGAAAAATATTTTCCACAAAAAAGATTTTCCAAGGAAAATATTTTCGTTATACCAAACACACCCTTGATGTTGAAAGGGCATGGCAATGTTTAGACTAGGGTGTACACATTAGTTTAGACAATTTAAAAGGGAAAAGGAGTGAGTAGGTCGTAATATTTTTGGGCCAAATAACAAGTACTCTTTGCAATAAACTTTCTGATGGGCGAAGTAGGAAGTGCACAGTTAGCCACTAATAAGATATTATTTATTTTTAAGTCACTATTTAAAATGACTTTAGTCTTTAGCCACTGCTTTAATAAACTTTACCCACCCGGACAAAATGTGATGACCCAAAAGGTCATCCTGTGTAAGTTTAGCTAAAACTGTATTCTGAGGCCCTAAAAGCCTCCGTTAATCACCTCGATGTGCGTGCGTAGCCGGGAAGCGTTTATGTGGAAATGTGTTAAAAAACTGAATTTATGATAATTAATTGAATAAAGTTGACTTTGCTCAACTTTTCTGGTAAACAGACCCGGACCCGTGATTTGACGGTCCCAGAGGGTCCGTAGGAAAATATGGGACCTGGGCGTAAGCCCGGAATCGAATTCCGAGGTCCCAAGTCCGAGAAATAATTTTTTTAAAGAAAATTATTTTCTGAAAATAATAAAGACTTTGATAATGAACTTTGATGTGAAACACGTGTTAACGGTCTTGTATTTTGGTTTTGGAGCCCAGAGCAGGTTCAATATATATTATATGAGTTATCTGTAAAGTTTGGTAAGAAACAGACTTGGCTTGACGTGTTTCGGATCAAAATTGGAAAATTTAGAAGTTTGAGAAAATTCTATAGATGTTGGAGTTTAATTCATCTTGTTTGATGTTATTTTGGTGGGTTTATTACTTGAATAAGTTCCTAGGATGGTTTTGAAGTCGTGTGTATATTTTGTTTTGAGCCCCGAGGGCTCGGGTGAGTTTTAGTTTGGTGTCGGGGTGCTAAACTTACAAAATTTCTGGTTTTGCTGCTGTATTTGGTGTCCAGCCTTTTCCTCTCTGCGATCGCGGTGTAAAGCACGTGATCGCGATGTTCAATTTGGGAAGGGGGTCAATTTTTTCTACGCGAACGCACCACTAAGTCTGCGAACACGTAGGTCTTCTGTGGAGCTGGGGTCTGGGTAGTGGGTGTTCTGTGCGAACGCGTTCTTTCGTTTGCGATCGTGTGGGTCCACGTACGGACTCTCTGCAATCACACTCTTCACTTCGCAATTGCGTAAGTCTTAAGTCCAGTACTGTCCACGATCGCATAACCTTTTCTGGCGATCGCGCTGGGTATTTTCGCCCAGTTATTTAAAATACCCCAAAACAGAATGTAATACGGGATTTCACATTTTTCTACTACCTTCTTCTTCTCCACACCTCATTTGGCCATGTTTGAAGAGCTTCATCACCATAACTCCATAGGTAAGCAATTCTAACTTCATTTTCCTCGATTTCCCTCAACCTTTGTTAGATTCTAGGCCCAAAAACATGGGATTTAAGGGTAGAAATTGGGGGTTTTGGGTAGAGTTAGGGCTTTTTCAATTTTTGGGAATTTGACCTCATTTTGGGGTTGGATTTCAAAACAAATTGTATATTCGGGCTCGTGCGGGAATGGGTGATCAAATTTTAGTCCGAACCTCGTGTTTGGATCAGGCGGGCCCAGGGTCGAATTTTGGTATTTTTGGAAGAATGATGGGAAATGTATAATTAAACTTTGGGATTGAATTATTGATTCATTATTAATATTATTGAGTCGATTATGCTTAGATACTATCATTTCGGAGTTGGATTCGGGAGGGAAAGCAGTGCTAGAGGCTTGATTTGCATTTTTTGAGCCGAGGTAAGTGTTTGGCCTAACTTTAGTGAGGGAATAGGTGTTGAGTCGTATGTGCTACTTGTATTATCATGTTCAATGTATATGTGAGGTGACGAGTACCTATGCATTGTTTGTCAAGCATGCCCGTGAGTCAAATTGGTGAATTACCTGTTATTATTTCGATATTTATTGTGCTTCGAAGTGGTTTCCTTTATAAAGTTACGTTGTTGAATTGCTGAGAATATCTATTTAAGTACTTGTGATATGATACTTCAGTCGAGAACTCAATTCATTACGTTATGTACTTGTAAGAGTTTGGTTATAGCTGAGTCCCTTGCCGGACATTGTTATTATTTTGGTTGATGTCTTCCCCTTGCTGGGTGATTTTTGAAGCGAATTTCATATTGTTGAATTCCTTGCCAAGTTGTTATTTGTTTGCTGATTTGGGTGAGGAAGAGTGTAAAGAACGAAAGGTTATGCCGTGTATTCATCTCATTCATTTCATACATTGCATAGTGAGGAAGAGAGTAAAAGCACGAAGGGTAATTCCATGCCATGATTTACATTGCTTTTATCTACATATTGCATTGTGAGGAAGAGAGTAAAAGCACGAAGGGTGATGTCGTGCCATTATTTATATTTCTTTCATTTATACATTGCAAAGTGAGGAAGAGAGTAAAAGCACGAATGGTGATGCCGTGCCAATGATTTACATTGCTTTCATTTATACCTTGCATTGTGAGGACGAGAGTAAAAACACGAAGGGTGATGCCGTACCATTATTTATATTGTTTTCATTTATGCATTGCATTGTGAGGATGAGAGTAAAAGCACAAAGGGTGATGCCGTGTACATTTTTTTTGAGTTATTATTTCCTGTTGTTTTGGTTCATTTGCATTATCGTTTGTTCAGTTATTCGTATTTTCTTCTCACTTGTTACCCCATTACTTGTCCCCGCATTACCGTGCTTAATTGCTTATTCCTTGCTACCTTCTTTGGTATATATTATAGAACTGTACTGGTAAATTGTTGTTGTCTTGTCTAGCCTTGTTACTACTTCGCCGATGTTAGGCTCGGCACTTACTCAGTACATGGGGTCGGTTGTACTGATGCTACACCTGCACTTCTTTATGTTGTGCAGATTACGCAGCCGGACCCGGTGGACATCGTTAGAGGGAGTATCCTTCAGTCCAATTCAGATGACACCGAGGTAGTTCCGCAAGCGTTCGTGGATCTCGGCGTCACTGTGTATCTTTCATTATGTCATTTATGTTTTTCCAGATAGATATATCATTTTATTTCAAACTGTTGTCTTTAGCTAAGTCTTAGACTGGTTCGTGAGGTTGTGACTCCATTTCTGGGTTTGTACTTAAAGGGATTTCTTCGTGATTGGCTATTGTTATTTCGATTTTTTAAGCTTCCGCATTTTATCTCAATTATCTAGTTAGTGTTTATTACTTTCACTTGTTAATAAATCAATTCAGTTAACACGTTGGCTTGTCTAGCGGGTGCAACGTTAGGCGCCATCACGGCCTAAAGGTGGGATTTCGGGTCGTGACACAAAAATACCTTTCTGCTGATAAAGTTCAGGACCAAGTGTTTTTAACTTATGAACTTGTTACTGTAAGTTCAGGACTAGCTGTCCTTAATTTATGAGCTTGTACGTCTAAGTTTAGGACTACGTGTCCTTAAATTTTGAACCTGTAACTTTAATTTCAGACTACATGTCCTTAAATTTTGAACTTGGAACTCAAAGTTCAGGACTACCTGTTCTTAATTTCTGTGCTTGTAACTCTAAGTTAAGGACTACATGTCCTTAATTTCTGTGCTTGTAACTCTAAGTTAAGGACCAAGTGTCCTTAATTTTTGAACTTCCAACTCTAAGTTCAGGACCAAGTGTCCTTAACTTATGAGCTTGTTATTGTAAGCTCAGGACTATTTGTCGTTAATTTATGAGCTTGTAAGTCTAAGTTAAGGACTACCTGTCCTTAGTTTTTGAGCTTGAAACTGTAAGTTCAGGACTACATGTCCTTAACTATTGAACTTGTAACTCTAAGTTCAGGACTACCTGTCCTTAATTTCTGTGCTTGTAACTCTAAGTTAAGGACTACTTGTCCTTAATTTCTGTGCTTGTAACTCTAAGTTAAGGACCAAGTGTCCTTAATTTTTGAACTTCAAACTATTAAGTAGCAACAAAATCTCTACTTTGGTCAAGAGAAAACAACCTGAAGATAAAAATTACTATGAGAAGCATCTTGGCTTTTGAATAATGTAGTCCACCTTTGCGAATGATAACATTTTTCATCGATAAGAAGCTCGATCAGCAAGCAAAGCGCTGCATATCCGAATACACCTGTACGTTCTTTACATTGGTATAATATGGACATAAAAAAGAGATAGAAGAAAGGGTAATGCCGTCTTTTTATATTATTTTTAATAGATTAGTGGCTACTTTTGCTCAGCATTAAAAATGCTGGATAACAAGTAAATACCACTTTAGAAAGTGGCTACCCCACACAATTTTTACGCAAAACTGAGTAATTAAATTGGCCAAAATAATTACTTTACGTTATTTCCTCTAAAAATTAGAGCAACAAAAAAAAAAAAAGGCACTATTCAAGAAAATTTAACATAAGCGTAGCAGTAATCCATAATTAACAAAAATAGCATTCATAATTAACAAAAAGGGCAGCAGCTTAACGTTATTCTAGACTGTTACGAATCTATTATGGCAACTAATATTAACAATACCATAATAAATTCCTAAATCAGAGGAGGGAATAAGGTATAATAAATCTAATCTTTCTTTCCTATTTTTTAACTCAAAATATATCAAATATGTTTTACAAATAAAATACAATTAAGAAAAGATAATTGTATCCTAAAAATATTAATTTATAATCTCGTATATTGAATTGATAATTTGACGTGATACATGTATCTTATTTTTAAGTCTATATAGTTGTCACTATCCAAAATCTATTAAAGGTCGTGATGGCGCCGGACACCACTGTCAGGCAAGCCAACAATAAATACTTAACTTTGTTCTCAGTTTTACTATTTTAGCAATTTTATTTTCCTTTAATTAAACAGTAAAAGATTGGATTTACATAATAAATAATAACATTTTTACAACAATTTCAATACAATGCAACTCATAGTCGCCCCAAAACTCGATGTCACGAGTACATGAGCATTTACTTGGAAGTAAAATAAAATACAATGACTGTCCAGAATACAAGATTTGGGCAGAAAAGACAATAAAAGAACTCTGAAGGAGACTCTGCTGGCTGCGGATTGTCTCATAAGATACAGCTCACCTAAGTCTCTGCATGCTTTCACGCCTTTGCTCTTACAAGACCTCTAATCATAGAAGCACCTGCACAAAACGTGCAGCAAGTGTAGTATGAGTACATAAATCAACGCGAACCCAATAAGTATCCCGCCTAACCTCGAAGAGGTAGTGATGAAGGGTCGACTTTGACACTTACTAAGGGCCAAAATATGATAATATGAAATTCTAATTAAACATGATATACAAGAATATGACTCAGAACAAGAAATAATTGAACAAGTCTTCGTCATGTTTAAGAGCCTAAGTTATTTCCTTCTTTTAAAACATATTATTACACACAAATACTACCAGGACGTTCGGCCCGATCCAACATAAATATAAACTGTGCACTGCCGAGGGTTGAAAGGAACGAATCATAGATGCATCTATTACCCTGCTCGCAAATCATACATGTGATGGAGTCAAATATAAATTTAAAGAATAACCCCGCTCGCGGATCATACATGCGACGCGGTTACACATAGATTTCTTAAGTAATTATAGTACTCTTCCATTCTTTTCAAAATACGAAGTTCAAATGAAAACTTTTAAGATCCCAATTTTTATAATAATTTCATCTCCTTCAATAACATTTAGTAAGAAAACTCAATCCCGCTACTTCTCAAGGCAAACAATAAACATAAATCGGTAACAATATCAACAAGGCATGATGTAAGCCTAAAACTACCCGGACATAGGCATAGTTAGTAGCTACATACAGACTCTCTTCACCTCGTGCGCACGTATCCCCCACAAATAAAAGCGCATAATAATTTAGTTCACATATGGGGTTTAATTCCCTCTTACAAGATTAGAAAAAAGACTTACCTTGCTCCGGAGTCCCATACTCGGCTCCCAAGCCCTTCAAACAACTCAAACCGATGCTCGACGATCCAAAACTAGTCAAATATTGAGCAATTCCATAAATATATACTCTAATACTCATTATATTCCTATTTACAATAATTTCCAACTCCGTTCGAAAAGTCGATAAAAATTACCCTCGAGCCCATGTGCCCGAATTTTGAACCTTTTCGAAGATAAACTTTACCCATAACCCCCCGAACTCAAATATATAATTTATTTCCAATTTCATGCCAAAATTCGTGGTCAAAATTCAAAAATACCAATTTCTAGGTTTTCTTCAAAATCCCAAAATTTTTACAAATTTACATGTTTAAATCCATATATAATCCTTGCATTTAACTTATAACGAGAAGAAATCACTTACCTCTTGATGATGATGGAACCCCTTCTCAAATGCTCTCAAAAATCGCCTAAGACCAAGTGGAAAATGAGGGAAATGGGCTAAGTCTCAGAATAAAAAGCCCTTGGCTCAGACACAGATGTCGCATTTGCGACAAAAGCATCGCAAATGTGAAGCCAAGCTGTCCCTGCTCAGGTCGCATTTGCGACCAAGATCTTCGCAAATGTGAAGGGGACTGATCCATAAAAGCGACACATTTTTCGCAAATGCGAACCCCTCAAAAAATTCCCACCTTTCGCAAATGCGAACGCTTCCTCACAAATGTGATGCTTGCATTTGCGACCATTACATCGCATTTGCAATCATATCAGAACCAACAATCAAATTTCTTCACCAAACTCTCCGAAGCTACTCCGAAACTCACCCGAGCCCCTGGAGCTCCAAACCAAACACCCGCACAAGTATAAAAACATAACACGTACTTGCTCGAGGCCTTAAATCATATCTAACAATGTCGAAATCACGGATCACAACCCAATTCAAGCTTAATGAACTTTAGAACTTCAAACTTCTACATTCGATGCTGAAACCTACCAAATTATGCCTGATTGACCTCAAATTTTGCACACAAGTTACTTTCAACATTACAGACCTACTCCAACTTCCGGAATCAAAATCCGAACCTGATATAAAAAAGTCCACTCCCGGTCAAACTTCTCAAAAACCTTCAAATTTTTAACTTTCGCCAAATGACCCCGAAATGATCTATGGACCTCCTAATCCCCTTCCGGACGAGCTTTTAATACCAGAATCACCATGCAGAGTTATTCCTAGACTCGGAACCCCAAGCGAACATAGATAACATTAAAATGTGCTTCAACCCATATTTATGAAATTCTTTCTAAATGCTAACTCCCACAACAGGCGCCGAAATGCTCCCAATTCATCCAAAACCCGATCCGGACATACGCCCAAGTGCAAAATCATCATATGAACCTGTTGGAACCTTCAAACCTCGATTCCGAGGTCGTTTACTCAAAATCCAACCTTGGACTAATTCTTCCAACTTAAAGCTTCCGAAAAGAGAATTTTCTTTCCAAATCAACTCTGAACTTCCGAAATTCGATTCCGACCACACATACAAGTCATAATACCTGAAGTGTAGATACTCATGGCCTCAAACTACCGAACGACATGCTAGAGCTCAAAACGACCGGTCGGGTTGTTATATTCTCTCCCACTTAATCATATTCGTCCTCGAACGTGCTAAGAACTGCTCCGGGGTTGTCCAAAATCATTGTTTAACACTTCGTGCACCTACTGTACTACCACAACCCAATTGAGCATGCCAGCCCAAGCAAACCTGCAATTCCCCCTTTTCATTTAGTCAAATAAGTCTTAGAGCCAAATTCCAACATTAGAAATCCTCTACCAGGTCTATTTCCAGCACAGGAATACCGTATCCATCAATCCACGATGTGCCAATACATGATCGTATACTTGTTCTGAATCCACACCATGCACTGCTTAATTCACCTGAACATAATAACACTCTCTGGCAATAATAATAACAATTTCACGAATCTGATGCCCACAACACACCCCATGACACATATAAGTCCTGTTCCAACTCTTGCAATACTGCCACGATGGAAGATATGTGTAGAAAGTCACAACTAAACGCCGAGTCAACAAATCATTGAGTCTCTCCTCTTGATAAGAACCATTACCTCATTATGAACCAAATAATGATACTTGCACTCAAATATGCCGCATATAAATACGATCGCACTGATCCCAGGTCCAATAATCTCATCGCACCTAGTACATGCTGCTCAGGAAAGCCACCCCAGACACTGCCAAAAGTCTCATATGATACCTCAAGAGGCCAACAAGCTACAAACTCGAATGTGATACACAAGGGAACGAACTCCAGAAAGAACTAATCAAACCATGTAATTAATTTAAACAACCGAAAAGATATTATGAACCTTCCTCAGAAAACAAGAAGCAATACACAAAATAATAGGTAGTGGATACTGTACTCAACATCACATTGTTGCGGCGTGCAACCCCATCCAACTATGATACCATTGCGGCGTGCAACCCAATCCAACCATGATACCCGTGGCAGCGTGCCACCCGATCCACACATAATAATCTATAAGAAGATAATTACCGAGCTAAATTGCTCATAACTACGAAATACCCAAATATTGACCAGAATTATGCCAAGTGCGTAATACCATCCTTGGGGAGGCAGACATCGCCATACGCCACAAAATCCAAGCACAACTAAGGTTCGATAAATGACATGCATCTCGAGAGCCAACCTACTCATATAACACCACAAACTACACGAGATCTCAATACGAGTGCGAATAATCAAATCACCTCACAACCCACACGACGCAATAGAGTATTACATGAAATAGCTGACGACGGAATAGCATCCAACGATCGAATACTCCTCCATAAACATCGCTATGCTAAAATGAACACATCCAGCATGATATAGAGCCCACATTCACATTTAGATCCATTAACGGACCTCAAGCTGATTCCAATCGTACCGCATTGGGTCAATAACCTTTCAGGGGTCCAATGTAACCCCTTTTTCCCATGACACTACCATCAAATCTGGAACAAACTTCCACAGTCCTAAACCAAATGAACCGAGCGCCCTTCGGGCATAACTTCTCAAATTAGCGATGATATCACAACCTCCATACTTGATTCCAATCTTCAACAAATAAAGTGACTACATGTCACACTTATACAATCTTCCTTTGGAACATGCTACCCCGACCTTCCATACCAGGTAATAAGTCAGCACATTCATACCACCGGCCACACTAGTGTTGTAAGGCAAATCAAGAATCCGCAATCAGTACGCAAAGCCTCTTACACAGACATCAATCTCGGGTGACGCTAAAGACCATACCAGCTTACTCTAACCATCTGAATCCTTTTTTTGCTCATCCGAGCTTGTGACATTCTTGTCAACACTTAACCGCAACCTTGATCCTCAACTTCCAATTCCCATGCTACTTACTGCACCTAATCATGCCAATATGCAAGAGTACAAGAATTATATCATAACTCCTGAACCGCTAATAGGGCACGCACTTCATCATATAGAAACCTTTCACTTAACTCATTTCAGGAGAACCGTTGCAACACGCGACCGGGTTCCCATAACCATAGAAAAGTACCACCCTCGAGTAGTGATCTGAACCACCATAACCCTTCCGGGATCCAACCACATAATAGGTTGTAATACTTGAATGCCCCCAAATAAAATCAATTACGGCGGCCATCAAGCCTCGCATGTACCGCCACAAATCACATATATAACTTGACACACTAAAGGAACTGATCATTTCCACCATTTTGCCAATTCAATCATCGCTAATCGATCCGACTTTTTCTATTTTACTCTGAACTTGCCTTAGGAATATTGGTAGTTCCATTCAAACATAACCAAATCAAATCCGCCCTCATCCTGAGTGATCTTATCCCACAAGAACACGTTGTCCCAAAACCCACGAACCATCTCATACCTTCTTTATGCAACACTCGCATCCTCAACTGGTACACTCATTCTGATAAATCCCTCTATAGATCTGAAGTTATTTTCTCCCGTTCATCCCTTGCTACATCGCAGACCGAAGATAACTTAGAACACTCCAAGCCCCTTTTCACAATCCGCTGCAAAAGCTCAATACTTAACCATACTACGAACTTGAAATTCGCAGGCACCGCACTTTAACCTTTGGATCCACTAGGACCATCGTTGAGAGTCACCCACTCTGCTTTGGTCCTGAAGATGATCAACTCCAAGGCTCTTCTAGCACATGATCACCCTCTCAAAGGTGCACCCGGTCGAATCACCTTCTTTGTACATCACCTCTACACGAAGCATAAACTCTGAGTCTTCCCATAGCCTGAACATGAATCAATAAGGCCAACTATATCACACATTCCCCAAATCCTTTGCTCAAATTACCATTGATGTTTTCTTTCCTTAGTCATAATAACTCACCAATATGCCGATAACCAGAAACCTCACAAGTAGACAACCATTCAATCCAATAGTAGGCGGGGGCCTCTCCCTCTTAGCTTGAAGCTAAAATTTCATAACCTTGGAACCTACCAAGATTCCTTTATCTTCTTTGACATGACCTTGCACAATCGGCCCTCCAAATTCCTCGAATTCTTCCTGTTAACCATTTCATGAACGCTCTCAATCGCTAGCCACATTCACATATTTGACCTCTTACCGGATAGCCAATATAATCCTTCGTAGAAGCTTCGTCAACACCAAGAAACCGGTAACCTTCTCACAGGGGATAACCCACCTGTGGAAATTCCATGCCGACATCTTCCAACGACATTGCGCTGAGTACAATTACTACGAAACCAATAACCCATCCCGAGCCCGTGCTTTTTCACCAGATGTACAAATCCGTATACTCCCCATTGGCATAAACTAAATGTGTGACAATACATCCCAATCCTAAGTCACGTTGCATCCCATTTCATATCAAACAACTCCTTTCTGTCGTATCCAATCTTCCTCAGTACAGTAGACGATATTCCAAATTAAGTCCGTAGACCTAGTCACTGTCCTCCATGAATCCTAAATCACTCTAATCTTTCCTCAAGGCGTGTAGTCCTCCTACCACAGAACCCATATTCTACTATGCCACTCTCCTACTTTGGTCAAACCCTATCCTTTAAGCAACTACTCGACTTTTATTTCCCACACTTAGCCTTCTAGAAGATTAATCACCACAAGACACCTCCCACATGTCCTACCTCATCCTTCGCTGCCCAGTTGTTGCCTTAAATCAAAATATATCTCTGTAGAACTTGAACCAATAGATCATTACTAGCTTTAAACCTTTCCGAAGATCATATTCCTCGGGCCGTTAACATTAGAAATACCCATTCGACTATGAAATTGCTGCAGTCCGCTACCTCTGACGACTGCCTCCCTGGCACCATCTCACACTACTCTGCCCTGAAGGAAATTGATGAAGACCATAACACCGGCGAACTTAACATATTCAATCAAGGGAGACGACACCACATTACTGTTGAAAATTCCTCCACGCTTGAAAATACCAAGTTTCGTTACTCCGTCGGTCCAAACTTGAACATTCATAGCCTGATTGCCTTTCCTCCGTCGGAAGTAAAATACTGAATCTCTGAATCATGCACGGGGTACCTCCTTCCAAGGCATTCACTGTTTCGACGCACGGACAAGCATCCTACCATTACACCAACACTGTGCGATAGCAACGCACGAATCGTCATAACAATCAATGCCAAATCTCAAAACCTTAGGTAATAGTGATACTGAGCTGAAACAACAGAACGACCTTCCGCAAGGAGACGAAAATAGCCCAATCAAATACACAGGGAAAAATATCCTGTACCACATCTGTAGTACCATTACAATTCCTCAAATTCCCGATTTATAACAAACGCTTCATGCCGCGTAAGATTGAATAGGAAGGAAATGCAAGCATAGGGCTCAAAAGAATCAAATCGCACGATGAGGAATCGAGAAGGGAACTGCTCCTAACAGCCCTGTAGTTTCTCGATGATAAGTACAGACGTCTCCATATCGATCTGCAAGATTCTACTAGAATTGCTCATGACTCGTGAGACCTAAGTGAACCTAGTGCTCTGATACCATATTGTCACAACCCAAAATCTATTAAAGGTCGTGATGGCGCCAGACACCACTGTCAGGCAAGACAACAATAAACACTTAACTTTGTTCTCAATTTTATTATTTTTTATAAATTTTATTTTCCTTTAATTAAACAGTAAAAGATAGGATTCACAGAATAAATAATAACATTTTTACAACAATTTCAATATAGTGCAACCCATGGTCGCCCCAAAGCCCGGTGTCACAAGTACATGAGCATTTACTAGGAAATAAAATAAAATACAATGACTGTCAAGAATACAAAATTTGGGCAGAAAAGAAAATACAAAAATGCTGAAGGAGACACTGGTAGCTGCGGATCGTCTCATAAGATGCAGCTCAACTAAGTCTCCACATGTGTACACGCCTCTGCTCTTACAAGGCCGCTAATTATAGATGCACCTGCAAAAAGCATGCATCAAGTGTAGTATGAGTACATAAATCAATGCGTACCCAGTAAGTATCCCGCCTAACCTCGAAGAGGTAGTGACGAGGGGTCGACTTTGACACTTACTAAGGGCCAACAATATGATAATATGAAATTCTAATTAAAAATGATATACAACACTACGACTCGAAACAAGAAATAACTGAACAAGTCTTCATCATGTTTAAGAGCCTAAATTACATCCTTCTTTTAAAACATATATTTACACACAAATACCACCGAGGACGTTTGGCCCGATCAAACATAAATTTAAACTGTGCACTGCCGAGGGTCGAACGATAAAAACCATAGATGCGTCTATTACCTCGCTCGCGAATCAGACATGCCATGCAGTCAAATATAAATTTAAAGAATTACCCTGCTCGCGGATCATACATGCGACGTGATCAAGTATACATTTAAATAATTACTCCGCTCGTGGATCATGCATGCAACATGGTTACACGTAGATTTCTTAAGTAATTATACAATTCTTCCATTCTTTTCAAAATACAAAGTTCAAATGAAAACTTTTAAGATCCCAATTTTTATAACAACTTCATCTCCTTCCAAAACATTTAGTAAGCAAACTCAATCCCGCTACTTCTCAAGGAAAACAGTAAACATAAATCGGTAACAATATCAACAAGGCATGATGTAATCCTAAAACTACCCAGACATAGGCATAGTTAGTAGCTACGTAGGACTCTCGTCACCTCGTGCGTACGTAGCCCCCACAAACAGAAGCACATAATAATTTAGTTCACCTTTGAGGTTTAATTCCCTCTTACAAGGTTAGAAAGGAGACTTACCTCGCTCCAGAGTCCCATAACCGGCTCCCAATCCGTTCAAACAACTCAAATTGATGCTCGACGCTCCAAAACTAGTCAAATATTGAGCAATTCCATAAATATATACTCTAATACTCATTATAATCCTATTTACAACTATTTCCAACTCTGTTCGGAAAGTCGATAAAAATCACCCTCGGTCCCGCTACCCGAATTCTGAAATTTTTCGAAGATAAAATTTACCCATAACACCACAAACATAAATATATAATTTATTTCAAATTTCATGCCCAAATTTGTGGTCAAAATCCAAAAATACCAATTTCTTAGTTTTCTTCAAAATCCCAAAATTTCTACAAATCTAGATGTTTAAATCCATATATAATCCTTGCATTTAACTTATAACTAGAAGAAATCACTTACCTCTTGATGATGATGGAACCCCTTCTCAAATGCTCTCAAAATACGCTTAAGACCAAGTGGGAAATGAGGGAAATGGGCTAAGTCTCGGAATAAAAATCCCTTGGCTCAGACGCAGATGTTGAATTTGCAAAATTTGGCTCGTAATTGCGATAGCCGCATTTGCGACAAAAGCATCGCAAAATGCGAAGCCAAGTTGTCCCAGCTCAGGTCATAATTGCAACCAAGATCTTTGCAAATGTGAAGGGGACTGATCCGCAAAAGCGACACATTGTTCGCAAATGCAAACCCCTCAGAAAATTCCCACCTTTCGCAAATGCGAACCACTCCTCGCAAATGTCATGTTCGCATTTGCGACCATTACATCACATTTGCGATCACACCCGAATGAACAATCAAATTTCTTCACAAAACTCTCTGAAGCTACTCTGAAACTCATCCGAGCCCCGGGGGTTCCAAACCAAACACCCGCACAAGTCTAGAAACTTAAAACAGACTTGCTTGAGGCCTTAAATCACATCAAACAACGTCGAAATAACGGATCGCAACCCAATTCAAGCTTAATGAACTTTAGAACTTCAAACTTCTACATTCGATGCCGAAACCTACCAAATCACGCCCGATTGACCTCAAAGTTTGCACACAAGTCACATTCGACATTATGGACCTACTCCAACTTCCTGAATCGGAATCCGACCCCGATATCATAAATTCCACTCCCGATCAAACTTCTCAAAAACCTTCAAATTTCTAACTTTCGCCAAATGACCTACGGACCTCCAAATCCACTTCCGGACGCGCTCCCAATACCAGAATCACCATGCAGAGCTATTCCTAGACTCGTAATCCCAAATGGACATCGATAACATTTAAATGCGCTTCAACCCAAATTTATGAAATTTCTTTCTAAATGCTAATGCCCACACAAGTGCCGAAATGCTCCTGGGTCATCCAAAATCCAATCCGGACATACGCCCAAGTCGAAAATCATCATACGAACCTGTTAGAACCTTCAAACCCCGATTCCGAGGCCGTTTACTCAAAATCTAACATTGGCCAAATTCTTCCAACTTAAAGCTTACGAAATGAGAATTTTCTTATAAACTCTAAACTTCCGAAATTTGATTCCGACCACGTATGGCCTCAAACTACCAAACGACACGCTAGAGCTCAAAACGATCGGTCAGGTCGTTACACTTGTATATTAATCTATGTGATATTACATATATATCGATATATTTTGTATTTAACATCTACATATTAAACTTATATATCATCCGGTATTTTTAAAAAGAAGAAGACATATTAAGTATATATACATTATAAACTATTTATGCATGGTATAATAAAATATCTTAAGTATATATATGTTATTTTTGTAGTATAATTGTATATTTTGAAAAATATAAAATATACATACATACATACATACATACATACATACATACATATATATATATATATATATATATATGTATGTATGTATTTTATGCATGTGGTTTCAACACATTATAGATTATGTATAATGATATTGTATAATCTCATCAAAATAATAATATACCTTGAAATATATCAGGTATATTTGAATTGGTAAATAAATTTTAAATTTAAGTTGGTAAGGGATATTTCCGAAGTGGTGGCCAGCGAGGAGTGTTTTGCTGGTTGAAAATCTTTTTAGACCGGAGAGCAGTTTTATGTTTTAATTCAAAGCTTTAATCGGAATATGGTGTCAAATTTTTTTTGTTAAAAAACGTGTAGATAAGATGATTATGAGGTAACTTTTAAAATAGAAGATGAGAGGAGAGAGTAAAAAGGCAATACCATGATTTGTGCTGGTGTTGACTAATTAACTGTCCCATTATCTTTGCATTATGCTAATTATGTAAAACAATATGCTATTTATGTAATAAACAAAAAGTGATATCATTTTCTTAAATAATTTTTACAAAGTGCTTAGCCGAGTAGTTTCTCCTAAAAAAAGTATTGCTCTAGTTTTCATGTCACAACTCTGGCCTATGTAGCAGGGTTGGTGAGAAAGATACACAAAAAGCCATTCTCTTGTTTATTAGATAGAGACACTCCACTCTCTCTAAGACATACCCTCATGAATACACCCACTATAACACCAATCATACCACCGGAACCATCAGATAAGAATAACCATATGGACTTGGAAGAAACAACACCACATTCAAGGAAATGCTCCTTGATAAACTGGTAATCCACCAAACTGATTACTACGAGGAAGATGCCACCACAATCATCAAATATGATAAAGAAAAAAATATTGAAGGCTCAATCCCCCTTTCCCAGAAGACAAGAACCGCCTATATTTCCCAAGGCGCTTCTCTGTTATCATAAAGGTCATTGGACGTAGAATGCCCCACCAATATTTTCGCTTTAAACTAATTGGCTTATGAAAACCATCTGAACAGTTAATCTTGATTGACCTAGGATGAGACTTCTTTATTGTCAAATTTAGTTTAGAAGAAAATATGGCTAAAGCACTACATCTAGGGCCATGGTTTGTCTCTGGGAACTTCCTTTCAGTACGTAAATGAGAACCAAAATTTGTGCCAAAAGAATCTACCCTCTCTACCACAGCTATATGGATTCGTCTTTCACAACTTCCAACAGAGTTCTACGACAAAGAAATACTAGAAAAAGTTGGTAGGAAATTGGGCAGACTACTCAAAATTGACTCATGCACCTGCTCTACGTTGAGAGGTAGATACGCTTGCATATGTAATCAAATATCCTTGGAAACCCCAGTGGAAACATCAGTAATAATTGGAGACCACAAGCAAGCAGTGATTTATGAGGGCGAAGGCACACTATGTACAACTTGCGAAAGATGAAACTGACACTAACATAATCCCTGGGCCACACATTGGCACCTACAACGAGGCCCCTCCCCTTACCCCAATCCCTGATGAAAAAAATGTTAAACTTGGGGCATTGGATCACCAGGCCGGCTCTGAACAACCAGTGAGGGCCCACACCCAATTGGAGACACACAGCCCAAATAATCACCCCTACCCAAACACCTACATATCCCCTGCCTCTCTCTTAGAGAAAGGCTCTAATGGGGAAAACTCACCTCACACCATGGACACTCAAGTGCCTCATCTGAGAACCCACTCAAGCTCAGGTGAAAAGACACTCTCCGTCCACTCCACAAGATACCACATTAATTCTGAATCCCTCTCCCCAGATACAATAACCGATGCCTTTTCTACTGACCCAGATTTGACACCAATAGACGCAATCATGAATTGCCTCATTAACATAATACCCCTATTACCCAAAGTAGCAAATAAAAACAACACAAAAATGAAAAAAAACAAAACGCCACCCACCATTGTGACATCGTTACCACTACCATCGGACCACCTACCGGCATCCTGACTGGAAATGGCGTTACAAGGACAGGGACTAGCCTACGATTTCACTCTGGGAAATCAACTATTGATATGATTGTCAGAATCAGGCGCATCTGGCGAGGGTAACAGTGGAAGCCCTGACCAAGGCCTTGTCTACCTTTGGCCCATGCCTATGGCAAACAATGACAACCAAAGACTATATGCAACCAAACATCAACCCACCACTGCTCAACAACCTCATTTCCCAATAATTCAAGTCAATACCATTCTTCCTAGATCCGGTAACGGAAGAACCAACAACGTCTCTGATCTTTGTGACCATCAAACCCCAAATTCACCATGCCCCATCATCTTCTGCTCCACTAGAGAAGTACCAGTCACCACCGCTGGGAAACATTACAAGGGAAATCAACAAAGCCCTAGACCTCCTTAAAAGGAAAAGTCCACCAAAAATGGAAGGGACAACCTATGGTCCCCTTCGCACAGACTCTCTACTACTGGACTCAGTCAACACGGTAGAGTTCAGTGTGGAGACCATCGAAGTACTGATGTTGCTGTATCCAAGAAAAATGACCAAATGTGGACTGAGCCTAGTGTTTCCCCACACCCAGGAAGTGACCAAGCTTCTCCCCAACCTGACACCAGTTCTCAACATGAGGAGGAAGAACCAAACGATCCCAACGAGTACTCCATAGGGAATGGAGAAACCTCTGAAAAACTAGTCCTCATACCATCAACCACCCCTAATGAATTACATGATACAGAATGTAAGGGATGGAAAAAATGCTGAGTTCAAGAGGCACTAAATGGTATATGGTCCAGCTCCATAAGCCAGCTCTGCTGGTCTTACTAGAGAATAAGATGGCTGACCACAAAAAGCTAGCAGAGGAGCTGCATTTTGACATGCTAATCCAATCTCCGGCTATTGGCTTATCTGGGGGATCGTGTAGATGTGGAGAGAGGACAATGTTAGTGTGGAAGAGCTTTCCACCACCCCTCAGGGCGTCTATGCCATGGTAAAGGTACTCCCTGATCACACCCCTTGGTTGTTTTCTGCTATTTATGCTAGTAACATCTTAGCTAACAGAAAGTTACTCTGGGAGAGCCTAATTACTATCTCCAAAACCTACCTAAACAACTGGTTTGTGGGTGGTGACTTCAATGAATTTTTGAAAGCTAGGGATAAATTTGGAGATAATCCAATAAACCCAAGTCGTAGTAACTTGTTTTGGAATTACCTTAATGAATGCAAATTATTAGACTTAGGACACAAAGGAAGTAAGTTCACTTGGACTAAAAAAATACAAGAATAGGACCAGTGATCCTTGAAAGAATAGATAGGTGTTTGCTAATGAGAGCTGGACTTCTCAGTACCGTGACGCAACAATGATACACCTCCCTAGGACCCACTCTTATCACTGCCCTATTCAATTTGTGCTAAAAGGTGATTCCCTAAATAACTCCAGCCGTCCCTTTAGGTTTGAATCCATGTGGACTAGCTACCCATCCTTCTCAAGTATCATCAATGTGGCCTTCAGCCTTAATTCCACCCTAATCCAATCTACTGAAACTTTCAAGAGGATTGTGACTCTATGGAATAAGCAAACTTTTGGAAATATATTCCATAGAAAAAAAGAAGAATCTTAGCCAGAATTGCTGGAATCCAAAAATCTCCTAATTAAGTTCAACAACTACTTGTTAAACCTAGAAAGCAACCTGACCAATGAGCTTTATTCCATCCTCGAAAATGGGGACGATTTATAGAAACTTAAATCTAGGATCAATTGGCTAAATGAAGGAGATTCCAACACTAGATTCTTCCACACATCCACTCTCAACATGAGAATAAGAAAGATGATCATGTCCCTCAAAGAAGAGGGTGGAAACTGGTTCTATGACCAAGGGGACATTAAGACATCTATTTGTCCTTCTTCAAGAATCTCTTTACCTCCTCACACTCAGAACATCCCATATCCCCTACCAACCACATGTCCATGACCCATACCCTATCTGACTCTCAAAGGAATAGATTGAATAGGCCTCTTGAGATTAGTGAAATAAAAATGGAAATCTTCTCATTCAATCCCTTCAAGGCTCCTGGGCCTGATGGCCTCCATCCTTTCTTCTATAGAAGTACTGGAGCATTGTAGGAAACTCAGTAATTGATTTTTGAAAACAATTCTTCATTACTAACTTCATGAATGAGACCATGAATCAAACTTTATTCTGTCTCATTCCCAAGTGCCCCCATGCTTCCATGCTCAAAAACTTTAGACCATTTGGACTTTCTAACACAATCTACAAGTCCATCACTAAGATTATGGTCAATAGAATCAAGCCGATGATTCCTGACATAATTGGCCCTAGTCAGGCCAGTTTTCTTTCAAATAGGAGGGCTTATGACAATGTTATCATTGTGCAAGACCACATTACGCATTTTAGGAAAATAAAGGGCAAACATGCCCACATGATCCTCAAAATATATATAGGAAAAGCCTTTGACAGGCTAGAGTGGTCCTTCATCAGGGACACACTTTATGCTTTCAACTTCCCCCTGGGCTGACTAAGCTAATTATGTCCCGCATTAGCTCATCCAACATCTCAATCTTAGTGAATGGAGGTAAACTTGAACCTTTCAAGCCCTCTAGAGTCATCTGACAAGGGGACCCTATATCCCCTTACCTGTTCATCCTGTGTATGGAAAGACTCTCTAGGTCAATTGGTCAAGCTGTGCTGGACAACCAATGGCAGTCTATCAGCATCAACAGGTCTGGCCCGAGATCTCCCACCTTTTCTTTACTGATCACCTTACCCTGTTTGCCAAGGACAACAACAGAAACTGCACCACCATATATTCTATCATGCAGACTTTCAATGAGATCTTTGGCCAAAATATTAACCTCACTAAGTCCAGAGTTCTCTTCTCCTCTAACAATAGTCAAGATACCATGTAAAGTCTCACAAATGCACTGTCAATCCAATCTACCACTTGTTTTAGAAAATACCTTGGATTCCCTATGTTCCATAAGAGACCCACTAGTTCTGATTTTCAATTCATAATAGACGCAATCCGAGCTGGTTGGTTGGAAAACAAATTGTCTCAACATGACTGGAAGGACAATTCTGGCCAAGACATCCCTCAGAAGTATCCCTAGCCATGTAATGAAATACATCAATTTGCCCACAAAACCACCAAGCAAATTGATAGAATCCAGAGAAATTTTATCTGGGGCACTACCCCAAATAAGAAAAAAATACATCTAGTTAGCTGGGATAAGGTCACTAAAAAGAATTCCAATAGTGGCTGGGACTCCAAAAAGAAGAGATTAAAAATAAAGCTGCTCATGCTTGGAGGATCTACCACAACACTTCCAGCTTATGGGCTAGAGTGCTGATCTCTAAGCACTGTACTTGGTACCATACCTCCAGGAAACCTAAATCTCCTATCTTGCAATGCATCCTAAAGGGATGAGATACATGCATGAAGTCTAGTAGATGGGTGGTCCACAAGGGAAACAGGGTGAGCTTTATAAATGTTGCCTGTATCCTTAATCAGCCAGCCATTAGAGATATGATTGCAGGACCCCTAACCCCAAATGACATAACCATCAAAGTAGACTTTGTCTACAATTAAGGGGTATGAGACCTCTCCTCCATCTCTATGGAAATTCCTGCAAGTATCTCTAACACGGTCAATTCCGTTTTCATCCCTCCAAATACTACCAAGGAGGACATGCTAATCTGGGGGTTGACTCCAAGTGGGTCTTTCACCAACAATTCAGCCTACACATTCCTTAGCAATAACAAAGAACACTTTGGAAATGGGGAGGAAGGGACCTTCACTTGGATTTGGAAATTAAAAACCCCTAACAAAGTTAAGAACTTCATCTGTCTTCTTGCCCAAAATAGGTTGCCTACTGGAGCCTACCTGCACAGAATTGGGGTTAATTGTAACCCACAATGCTGCTTCTATCCAACCAATCAGGAAACAAGTGACCACATATTCTTTGAGCGCATAAACATAGCTCAATTCTAGTAGGAGTTACTATCCAAGGATTCGACTGAAAGTAGGAAACTGAATCCCATTTTCTCAGTCCAACCATGGCCATCAACATGGAAGAAACTTAAGAACACAATATTTAACAAAAACATTCCTTCGGAGAACATCATTCCCTTATGTTTCTGGCACATTTGGCTAACTAGGAATCACAACCTCATCAACAACAAAAAAGATAGCATAAGCACCACCAACACCATCTCAAAAGTAACTAAATACTTTATGTTGGCGAAAAATAACACAATGGGAGCCCCCCCTCCCCACAGGAAAGGTCATTACAAACTGATTACAGATGGTGCAACTAGGGGTAATCCTGGCATTGGAGGAATTGGTAGAGTTTTCAGGAACCATAACGGGGATTGCATAATGGGGTATATGAAAAATATACCACATACCACCAATACCATGGTTGAGATGTAATCTCTCCAGAAAGGGCTACAACTAACTAAGCAAAATGGATGGATCCCTCTGGACATCAATACAAACTCGGTTGAAATAATTCAAATGCTTCTCATAGGTAACTTAACCTATGATCCCATGATTTGTGAATATAGGTTGTTAATGCAAAAGATGGACAAGGTCACGGTGAGGCACACGTACAGGGAGTAGAATAGGGTGGCGGATGCACTGGCAAAAGAGGCAGCAAAGCAGTGTTTTTTGGGAAGAACCAGCTTACTAGCACTTCCTCCGATGTTTACAAATGATGTATTTTTGGCATACATCTTAGGAACTGAAGTTGTTAGGAATTTTTTGGCATCTAATATTGATACAATAAAACAAAACATCGCAGTATTGGGGGGAATTAAAGTACCTGGACACTGACAATACTATGCGGTGTATTTCCTAGTTTTATTATTTTGTATATAAAATATCACTTGTTAACAAAAAAAAAACTGTGGCCTATGTATAAGCCTAATAATGTAAAATTTGGTTCACTCTTCATCAAATTTGATTTATCTTCCAAAGGTGTAACAGCAAGAAAAGAAAAAAATAATTGGTAAAAATTTCATGGAGCCCCTTATTTGATCGCTCTTATTTAACTTGTATCCATTTTTAAAAAGTGTTAAATTGGTACCTAAAGTACATGTCGCTTCAGACAATTTACCTCTTCTTTATTTTTTCTTCCTCCTCATCTTCATCTTCTTTTTAGTTGTTGTGAAAATAAAGGTGACAATAGATTTATATTATGCTTATGAGAAAGTTTATGATGATTTATGGTTTTATACGGTAGTAGGCTACTGCAATACTCCTTTCTTTGCTACTACTTAGGATTTCTTCTTCTACTTATTCGTAAGATGAATTTGATAGATTTGTATTATTTGACTAATTGATGATTGAGGTTTACATTTTAATATTTAGAACTTATTTTCATGTATATTTGGGCGTTGAATCGTGTGTTAGATTGTTGAAATTCGAAGAATAAATTTTTGTTTCTGGGCGATCTAAACTTCAGATAAAAATGTTTTAAGTGCATTGAAAAAATTGATTGCACTTCAGTGTCACGACCCAATTTTCCCTCCGTTGGGTATTGTGACGGCACCTAGTCTTAGGGACTAGGTAAGCCTAATTAATCGAATAACAACAATAATTAAATAACATCTAACAATTTTGAAATAAAAAATCTGTATAAAATTTACATTTCCCAAAACTGGTAGTACAAGTCATAAGCTCTACAGAGTTTACCGCAGATTTCTAAATATAACTATTTTGAAATAAGATAAACAGTCTGAATATAAAATAAGAAGATGACTCCAAAGCCTGCGAATGCCACAACAGATTTACCTTGAGTCTCCACAGCAACAAACCGCACAACTAGCTAATGATCAATTGACTTAGAAATACCTGGATCTGCACAATAATGTGCAGAAGTGTAGCATGAGTACACCACAGCGGTACCCAACAAGTATCAAGACTAACCTCAGTAGAGTAGTGACGAGGAATAGTCAAGACACCTACTGGACTAAATAACATGAACAAGTATAAGTATAGGAACAACAGAGTACGATATCTATATAAAGACTACGCGTAATGACCAATAATACGGTAACTGCAGTACGAAAGGAAACCAACAACTAACAGGGAACACCATAATAAAGACACTGTAGAATGTACGGAAACATAGTCTAAATCCGGTAAATCACTGATAAAGGAAGGGCAAGTAAAAACTCAACAAAAACGATCGCTTTTACACCAGGTTGTAGAAAATAAACTCCACGAGGTACCGGACCTCAGAATATTCACAACTCACGGGTCCTAATACCTGAACCCTAGCACTTGGCATCCTGTGCTCGCATTACACTTTATAACCGCACTGAGGACTCACGTGTCAAATAGGGCCATTCTCACATAGAAGGCAAGTAAACAAGGGTGTGCATCTATACTGAACAATATAAAGAAACCTCTTAACCGATAAGAGTGCTTAACTACGTGTATGGTTGTGCAAGTGCCCTAACATAGTTCATGCCAGCTAGTAAGTAAAGGTTTTTTTTTTTTTTTTTTTTTTTTTTTTTTTTTTT
>ML369835.1:43902-60064 GCA_005239525.1 Nicotiana knightiana | reverse complement strand
CCCCCCCCCCCCCCACACACATATATATATATAGCCTTGTCACGGTGCATGTGAAAATATCAATAGAAACAATAGCATGAAAGAAACCTCGTGCAACCCCATAACAATAACCGCACAACAGAAACCTCGTGCATCACTATAACAATCGCACGACAGAAACCTGGTGCATCACAACAACAAGTACAACAACAACAATAGCACTAATACAAGGGTACGACAAATAAATCAACTCAGAAATTCTAGAGCTCAAAGAAAACGGAGTTCACAAGGTGTAGCCACAATAGGGAATGCTAGTCATAATAACAACAACTCAACAAGGAAGGAAATAATATGTAACAACGACCAACAATGTACAATTCAACAACAAGGGAGCTAACACAAGTCGAATAATTCCAAATAAGGATAAGTCAACTAAGATATAGGATATCTAAACTTCTTTAAAGGTTGGGAAAATACAAAAGAGACACAACAAATTCAATTAAGGATAAGTGGCAAAAAGACAATCATAGTCTCAATTAAGGATGAACAATTACAGAAGAGATAATTATAAATTCAAATAAAGATAAGTTGTTAGGGTAAAGATAACGTGGCAATAGAAGAGATAACAATTCAGTTAAGGCACATATGAATCAAATAAGCAACAAGAGTGGATCATGAAGCAATTGATTATAATTAAAGCAGGTAGAGGTGAAACTAGTAATTAAGAAACGTATTCATAACAAAACAACTGGATATTCAGTAAATACAAGGACCTAAGAGCCCTAAAAGGCCAAGTTTCCATAAATAAGTCCGAGCACGTACTCGTCATCTCGCGTACACGGACTACAATTAGCATAGAGACTCAATCCTAAGGGGTAGTTCCCCCACACGAAGTTAGGCAAGATACTTACCTCAAAGAAGACAGTCCGATACTCAAAAATGAATCTCCAGATCATAAAGCCTCAATCTTTATCAAAATCGAAAAATCAACTCAAAAGTTGACCCTCGGGCTCGCACCTCGGAACCCGACAAATTTCACAAAACCCGAATACCCATTCCGATACGACTTCAACCATACTAAAATTATCAAACCCCGTTACCAATTTGCCCTCAAATCATGGTTTTTCATTTTGAAAGTTTTCTTCAAAAATCCCTATTTTCCTCAACTCAAAATACAAATTAATGATAAAAGTAAAGATAAAATCGGGGAATAAAATTAATTCTAGGTGAAAAACACTTACCCAATCGATTTTCTTGAAAACCCCATAAAGAATCGCTCAAAAACGAGCTCTACAAGTTAAGATATGATAAAAATGGCCTAATCCTTGATTTGGAAAATATATTATGTTGCCCAGGTGATTATGCATCGTGAACGCGGAGAAAGGATTATCCATCGCGAATGCGATCCTTCCTCCTCGTTCGCGAAGAAGGAAAAGAGTGCTGCTCAGTTTGTGCTTCACAAACGCGATAACACGCTCGCGAACGCGGAGAAGAAAGTTTTTTGGCTCACGAATGGCCTACGTGAACGCGTGGAATAGTACGCGAACGCGAAGAAGGGGATGGCACACCTTCGTGAACGCGAAGAGACGGACGGGAACGCGAAAGAGGGGATGGTAGGCTTTCGGGATCGCGGAAGGAGACATGTGAATGCGAAGAACAAATAATGCATCCTCCAAGATTACTCTTCGCGAATGCGGAAGAACAGACACGAACGCGAAGGAGAAAACCAGATGACAAATTCAGAAGTTCAAAATAGAAGAAAATGGCCCGTAACCATCCGAAAGACAACCAAGGCCCTCGGGACCCCCTCTAAACACTCCAACAAGTTCCATAACCTAATACAGACTCGTTCGAGGTCTCAAATCATATCAAATAACTTTGAAACTACAAATCGCACCATGAATCGAACTTATGAACATTCAAATCTTCCAACTTCTAAAACTCGCACTGAAACCTATCAAATCAACTCAGAATGACGTCAAATTTTGAAGGCAAGTCCCAAATAACATAACGGAGTTGTTCCAACCCTCAAAATCGCATTCCAACCCCGATATCGTAAAATTCAACTCTTGGTCAAACCTCTTCACCTTTCAAACTTAAAATTTTCCAACTTTCGCTGAGATTCTCCGAATTACTCTACGCACCTCCAAATCAAAATCTGGACGCACGCCTAAGTCCAAAATCACCATACGAAGATTTTGAAATCATCCAAACCTATTATGGAGCCGTTTACACAAAAAAAAGTCAAATTCCGGTCAACTCTTACCACTTAAGCTTCCAAAACTTGAATCCTTCTTTCGATTTGACTCCGAATCATCCTATAACTAAATTCAACCGCACATGCAAGTCCACATAATACGAAGCTGCCCAGGACCTTATGCCGCCGGACGGGACTTAAATTCTCAAAACGACCGGTCGGGTCATTGCATTCTCCCCCTCTTAAACAAACTTTCATCCTCGAACGTGCCAAGAATCTCCTCGAAATCCTCAAATCACTGAATGCACATATCCAGCATACACCCGCGGGTGACCCCACGTCACCCCAATCCACATAATCCTGACGACACCATCTCAATTGTAATTTATCCTTTCTACCAAGACTGATAAACTTTAGAGTCAAAATTGTCATCTTCCATTCATCTCAAAAAGACCTGATTCTAAATCCATACCCGGTATCAGTCTCAACTAGCTGCAACAACTCGTGCCTTCTCCCACAAGGTACGACCACCCTACATGACACACCACACATAGGCCCATAATAACATGTCTAATCATAACAGTTGCCCGTAATCAAAACCAGCACCGTCAATTAGCCTCATATCTATTAGAAACTCGTTCCAAACCTCCATAATGCTAATAATGATGCAAGAAACATGAAGACCTCATATTATACGCTCGGATCTACAAGTCATATCTAACGCCACCGGCATACACCCCGTAAGTTAAAACTCAACTAAGCATAAGACGAAAATGACTGAATATGTAAGGAGAAACACATAAGAGAAATATCAAACAAGCCCTACAGGCACAACTCTCTATTAGTACCATACTACGAATCAATTTAAAAAGGAAAATCAAAGTATATGAACAAATCACAAGGATCTCATCCTGATATAACTTCCACCGCGGCACGCAGCCCGACTCAAACATATCAAATCACATGAAATCGCGAGGTTCTCACCCTTAACTCTGAATCATAAGTCGAATACACATCATACCAATCACAACCTTCCCACTAACTCAACTCGGCCAATAGAATCACAACACTTACTGAATTCTCATCCCGGTAGCGCATATAAATCACAAATCGTAACCAGAATACTCAGGAATCACATCAAAACCTACCATAATGGACAACAAAAATTCACTTCTAGTCTCATAACTCTTAATAATGAATAAAAACAGCGATAGACGTGGGCTACTACTCATAGAATCTCCCAACATGGGAAAACACATGGACAAAATACTAAGTCATGAACTCACCTATAAGTGTAGCAACAAATAAGGGAACTTGCCCCGATAAGCAGAACCGTAAAAAATACAAATGGTATCCCTCTATAACAAATCAACAGCATACCTGCATGGCATCATCTAGCATATCGGCCTCAAGCTAACTATATGATACACATCAACGAGTCGGGCCTACCCTTCTTGGGCTCCATCTACTCTCCTGCATACCCCGATGTGACACACACGTCCGGAGTCTAGGAAAATCTCTAACCATATGGCTAGTATCTCCACACTTGAAGCAACCTCTCTGCTGACGTGGATGTGGGAGCTGTGCGGTACGGGTACTCTGAGATCCATGAGCACCTGAAATGTTGTGCGAAGCCTGAAGTGCAAACTGAATTGGCTGACACACAAAAACCTCTACCATGTCGTGCCCTGCCTCCAAAATAAAGACCAGTAGATCTCTCCAGTCTACGAGGCCTCCTCGCCTCCTTGTCCTCTCTCTCCTGACCTTACATGTCCTCTCTCTCCTGGCTCCACCTATCCTCTCTCTCCTGGTCCCATACGCCCTCCACTCGACGAGCGATCCCTACCACCTGTTGAAACTAAACATTCGACTCTAACTCCTAAGCCATGCTGAACTGAATATCATGCCTGAACCCCTCTGTAAATCTATAAAAATTCTCTCTAACTGTAGCAGCCAAAGAAGGTGCATGTCTGGCCAAATCACTGAATCTAATGGCACATTCTGATACAGACATAGTGCAACTGCTCAAACTCCATGCTCAGGTACAAACACTCTCAGGAACATCTTTAAAAGCTGAACCCATGTGAGTGAAGCTGACTCGGCCGAGCTACCCAACTCATACGCCTGCCACCATTGATAAGTCGCTACCTTAAGTTAGAACGTAAGTAAAACCAACCCCGATCATTTCCACAATACCCATAGTACGGAGAATGCAGTGACACTCCTCTAGAAAACACTGGGCATCATCTGTCGATTCCATTGAAGGTATGAGGGTGGTACTTCTTGTACACAAGTCTAAGCTGTTCTTCCTCAGATGGCGCTACCCTAACCACGGACTGAACTAGAACCACAGGCTGTGTCGCCATGACACCTGGAACCTGACTAACATAACTCGCTGCTTTGGAGTGTGTGGGGAGAGTCTAACTCCTCCCTCGGTCTGTGAAGTAGCTGGTGCAACCGGAATCAACCCCGCCTGAGCCAATGTACCAAACATGCTCAGGAACTGTGCTAAGGTCTCCTGAAGTCCGGGGGTAACAGCATGCGCCTCCGGTACCTGTCCCCCAACCGGAGCTACTGGCGGCTCCTCAACTGCTACTCTGGTATATGCTATAGCTTCGACGCGTGGTCCTTTTCGGCCTCTGCCTCTGCCCTAGCAACAATTTCGTAGGAAAGAAGTAATTGGAGCTGTCCTAACAGTTTTGTAGCCTTCGAAGATAAGTACAGAGTCTCCGTACCAATTTGCAAGACTCTACTAAACTCGCTTATGACCCGTAGCACCTATGAACCTAGAGCTCTAATACCAACTTGACACGACTTAATTTCCCCTCCGTTAGGTGTCGTCATGACACCTAGTCCTAGGGACTAGGTAAGCCTAACATTAACCGAATAACAACAATAATTAAATAACATCTAACAATTTTGAAATAGAAAATCTCTATAAAATTTACAATTTCCAAAACCGGCAGTACAAGTCATAAGCTCTACAGAGTTTGCTGAAAATTTCTAAATACAACTGTTTTGAAATAAGGTAAACAATGTGAATACAAAATAAGAAGGTGACTCTTAAGCCTGCGAACGCAGCAACAGGTTTACCTTGAGTCTCCACAACAACAATCTGCACAGCTAGCTAATGATCAACTGACTTTGAAATGCCTGGATCTGCACAAAAATGTGCAGAAGTGTAGTATGAGTACACCACAGCGGTACCCAACAAGTATCAAGACTAACCTCAGTGGAGTAGGGACGAGGAACAGTCAAGACACCTACTGGACTAAATAACCTGAACAACTATAAGTATAGGAGCAAGAGAGTACGATATCTATATAAAGACTACGTGTAATGACCAATAATATGGTAAGTGTAGTAAGAAAGGAAATAACAACTAACAACGGAACACCATAATAATGGCACTGTAGAATGTACGGAAACACAGTCTAAATTCGGTAAATCACAGATAAAATAAGGGCAAGTAAGAACTTAACAATAACGACCGCTTTCACACCAGGTTGTAACCAATAAACTCAACGAGGTACCGAACCTCAGAATATTCACAACTCACGGGTCCCAATACCTGAACCCTAACACTTGGCATTTTGTGCTCGCATTACACTTTATAACCGCACCAACGACTCACGTGCCAAATAGGGCCATTCTCACATAGAAGACAAGTAAACAAGGGTGTGCATCTATACTGAACAATATAAAGAAACCTCTTAACCAACAAGAGTGCTTAACTACGTGTATGCTTGTGCAATTGTCCTAACATAGTTCATGCCAGCTAGTAAGTATAGGTTAAGAAATGGACAACACGTAGAATGTTTTCCCACAACCTTCCACAAGATAAATCTCACACAGGTTGGTGTACCACAACACATATATCAATAGCAAGAATGCCCCTAGGCCATCACAAGTCATAACAAATCAATCCCTGAAACAACCCACCTTGTCTCGCCACGTGTGCAATCGTAAAGTGAATACCCGCCTTGTCTCGCCACACGTGCATCATGATGTTCCCACCTTGTCTTGACATATGGACAACCCACATATATATAGACCGCCTTGTCATGCAACATGTGCAAATATCAATAGTAACAATAGCATGACAGAAATCTCGTGCAACCCCATAAAAATGACCGCACGACAGAAACCTCGTGCATCACTATAATAACTGCACGGTAGAAACCCCGTGCATCACAACAATAACAAAAATAACACTAATACAAGAGTACGATAAATAAATCAACTCAGAAATTCTAGAGCTCAAAGAAAATGGAAGAGCAAGTTCACATGGTGTAGCCACAATAAGGAATGCTAGTCATAATAAGAACAACTCAACAAGGAAGGAAATAATATGTGACAACGGCCCGCAATGTACAGTTCAATAACAAGGGAGATAACACAAGTCGAATAATTCCAAATAAAAATAATTCAACTAATATATAGGATATCTAAACTTCTTTTAAGGTTGGGAAAATACGAAAGAGACACAACATAACAAAACTAGAGGTGAAACTAGTAATAAAGAAACGTATTCATAACAAAACAAATGCATATTCAGTAAATACAAGGACCTACGTATCCTAAAAGTCCAACTTTCAACAAATAATCCCGAGCACGTACTCGTCACCTCGCGTACACGGACTACAATTAGCATAGCGACTCAAACTCTAAGGGGTAGTTCCCCCACACGAAGTTATCAATATACTTACCTCCAAGAAGATAGATCGATACTCAAAAATGAACTTCTCGGGTGAAATGGCTTCCTGACGGATCAAATCTAACCAAAATAACTTCAAAGCACAAATAATACTCATAAGAAACTATTTCGGATAATAAAGCCTCAAATCTTTATCAAAATATAAAAATCGACCCAAAAGTCGACCCCCGAGCCCGTACCTCGGAACTCAAAAAATTTCACAAAACCCGAACACCTATTCCGATACGAGTTTAACCATACTAAAATTATCAAATTCCAATACCATTTCGCCCCCTCAAATCATGGTTTTGCATTTTGAAATTTTTCTTCAAAAATTCCCATTTCCTCAACTCAAAATACAAATTAAATGATAAAGATAAGATCGTGGAATAAAATTAATTCTAGGTTAAGAACACTTACTCAATCTATTTTCTTGAAAAACCCACAAAGAATCGCTCAAAATCGAGCTCTACAAGCCAAGATATGATAAAAATGGCCTAACCCTCCATTTAGAAAATATATTCTGCTGCCCAGGTGATTATGCATCGCGAACGCGGAGGAAGGATCGCGTTCGCTAAGAAGGAAGAAAATGCTGCCTAGTTTGTGCTTCGCGAACGCGAAAACACGCGCGCGAACGTGAAGAAGAAAGTCTGTTGGCTCACGACTGGCCTACGCGGACGTGTGGAATAGTACGTGAAGAAAAGAATGGCACACCTTTGCGAACGCGAAGAGATGGACGTGAACGCAAAAGACGGGATGGTCGGCTTGCGCGATTGCGGAAGGAGACATGTGAATGAGAAGAACAAATAATGCATCCTCCAAGATTACTCTTCGCGAACGCGGAAGAACACACACAAACGTGAAGGAGAAAACCAGATGACAGATTCAACAATTTAAAATTGTCACGACCTAAAATTCATTAAAGGTCGTGATGGCGCCGGACACCACTGTCAAGCAAGCCAACATTAAATACTTAACTTGGTTCTCATTTTAATATTTTAGAAATCATATTTTACTTCAATTTAACACCAAAGGATGGAATTTATAGAGTAAATGATAATATTTTACAACACTTCCAATACAGTGCAACCTATAATCACCCCAAAAACCGGTGTGATAAGTGCATGAGCATCAACTAGGAAGATAAGATAAAATGCAATATCTGTCCAGAATGCAAATTAGACAGGAAAAATACATAATTAACTCTGAAGGAGACTTCGCCATTTAACAATTTATATCTCAAGCAATTAAGCAATGTCAATTATAATTAGTTCTGAAGTTCTATCATGCGCAAGTCATGTCGGGGACATACGGCCCGATCCAACATATAAATATAAATTGCGCACTGCCTAGGGTCGAATGGTGCGAACCATAGATGCATCTATTAACCTGCTGAAGCGAAAGGCCCGCTCCAATGAGAGTAGTGGAAATTTACCTCACTCGCAAAATATATTTGTGAAGCGGTTGCACATAGATTTATCAAATTATTATTATTATTATTATAATGTTCTTCTATTCTTTTCAAAAATATAGAATTCAAATGAAAACTTTCGAGTCCCAAAATCCTCAATTTCAACTCTTTTCAAGGCATTTAATAATCATACTCGATCTCAATTCCTTTCAAGTCAAATAGTAAACAACATCAAATAACGGTATGAACAAAGCATGGTGTAAATATAGAACTACCCGGACATAGGAATAATTAGTATCTACATACGGAATATCGTCACTTTGTGCATATGTATCCCCCGCAGGTAAGAGTAAACATAAATTCAATTCACCTATGGGGTTAATTCCCTCTTACAAGGTTAAAAAAGAGACTTACTTCGCTTTGAAGTCCCATAACTGGCTCCAACGTCTTTCCAACAACTCAAATCGATGCCCAACACTTCGAAACTAGTCAATAAAGGTGAAAATCCATAAATATACACTCTAATACTTATTATAATTCAATTTATAACAATTCCAAACTCCGCTTGAAGAATAGATAAAATCATCCTTGGACCCACGTGGGATTCCGAAAATTTTCAAAGATAACTTTATCCATAACACCACAAACTCAAATATATAATTTTATTCCAAATTCCATATCAAATTTCGTGGTCAAAATCCAAAAATACCAATTTCTAAGTTTTACTTCAAAATTATTTCTACAAATTTCCATGTTTAAATCCTTATACAAACCATGTATTTAACTTATAATGACTGGGAATCACTTACCTAGTGTTTCTTGGTGAAAATCCCCCTTTGAAGCTCTCCAAAATCGCCCAACCAAGTGAAAAATGGAAGAAAATGAGCCAAGTCCCCATTCTTAAAGAACCCTTCTGCCTAGTGACTTCTCACACCTGCGGTCACTTGGCCGCTTCTGCGGTTCTGCAGGTGCGGCGAATATTCCTCTTATGTCGAGATGCCCCCAGCTGCTCGCTTCTGCATATGTGCCTTTCCTTCCGCATCTGCGCCTCGCAGGTGTAGACATTCCATCGCATATGCGCTCCTGCCCAGCTCACCCAACATCACTTCTGTGACCCTCCTGGCCGGTTTTGCGGCTCCGCACCTGCGGTTACACCAAATGACAGCAGCCCCAACATTCCTCCAATCCCAAACTCGACCCGTTTACCATTCAGAATACACTCGGGGCACTCGGGACCTCAACCAATTACACCAACACATCCCAAAAAACATTACGAACTTAGTCGAGCCTTCAAATCACATTACACATCATCGAGACCACAAATCACAGTCCAATTCAAGCTTAATGAACTTTAGAACTTCAAACTTCTACATTTGATGCCAAAACCTATCAAATCACGCCCGATTGACCTCAAATTTTGCACACAAGTCATTCGACATTACGGACCTACTCCAACTTTCAGAATCAAAATCCGACCCCGATATCACGAAGTCCACTCCCGATCAAACTTCTCAAAAACCTTTCAAATCTCTAACTTTCGCCCAAATGACCCTGAAATGACCTACGGGCCTCTAAATCCACTTCCGGACGTACACCCAAGTCCAAAATCACCATACGAACCTGTTGAAACCTTCAAATCCCGATTCCAAGATCGTTTACTCAAAATTCACACTCTAGTCAAATTCCGGTCAACTTTTACCACTTAAGCTTCCAAAACTTGAATCTTTCTTCCAATTTGACTCCGAATCATCCGTTAACTTAATTAAACCACACACGCAAGTCGATACACATAATACGAAGCTGCTCAGGACCTTATGCCGCCAAACGAGACTTAAATTCTCAAAATGGCCAGCCGGGTCATTTTATTCAGATGCATACATCTGTGCATCTGAAGTGTAGTATTTGTTCGCCTTAAGTGTAGCCAATTTCTTATATGCACTTAATACGAATATGTCTTAAGTGCAAAAATTTCACTTAACATTTTTATGTACTTAAGATGTTTTTATCTGAAATCCTCAACTTCAGACAAAATTTGTAACTACATACTCGTAATGTACTACTTCAATTGCGTACGACCGAAGTTGTGATCAAAGTGGATAAAATTACGAAAATAAATAAATAAATAAACTTAGGGTACAAATTAAATAGTAACTCTGAAATAGAATACTTATGCGCTCTCCTCCTATATTATACATCACAAAGTTATTTTATTTTTTAACTATTGCCAATATTGTAATGACCCGACTGGTCGTTTTGAGCTGAAATGCCTCATTCGGCGGTATGAGGCCTTGGGCAGCTTCACTTCAGGTTTTATGACTTGTACGCGTGGTTGGAATTGAATTTCGGGAAGTTCGTAGTTGATTTGGAGAGAGAATTCTAATTTCGGAAGCCTTAAGTCGGAGGTATTGACTATAGTGTGATTTTTGAGTAAACGATCTTGGAATCGAGATTTGAAGGTTCCAACAGGTTTGTATGATTATTATGGACTTGGGCGTATGTTTGGAAGTGGATTTGGAGGTTCGTAGGATATTTTGGGGGTCATTTGGCCAAAGTTAGAAATTTGAAGGTTTTTGAGAAGTTTGACTGGAAGTGGACTTTTGGATATCGCCGTCGGATTCCGATTTCGGAAGTTGGTGTAAGTCCTTAATGTCGAATGTAACTTGTGTGAAAAATTTGAGGTCAATTAGAAGTGATTTGATAGGTTTCGACATCGAATGTAGAAGTTTGAAGTTCTAAAGTTCATTAAGCTTGAATTGGGGCGCGATTCATGATTTTCAGCATTTTTTGATGGGATTTGAAGGCTCGACTACGTTCGTATGATGTTTTAGGACGTGTTGGTATAATTGGTTAAGGTCCCGAGGGCCTCGGGTGAATTCCGGATGGGAAATGGGTCGAGTTTGGACTTGGAAGATGTGCTGAGGCATCTGATATCTGGTGCAATCGCACCTGAGTGAAAAGGGCCGTAGGTGCGGCTATGAGGTCGCAGAAGAGACATTTGGATGGAGATGAGATGGTCACAGATGCGAGGATGTTCCGCATCTGCGAACCAACAGGTGTGAATAAAGCTCCGCAGAAGCGGAACGCGAGAGAGGGAGCTGGATCGCATAAGCGGAAAGGAATCCACATGTGCGAAGGCACAGAAGCGCGTGGCCAACCACAGAAACGGATTTTGCCTGGCTTGGAGGGAACCGCACATGCGATGGATTTTCCGCAGGTGCGGCTGGTGCACCGCAGGTGCGAAAAGTCACTTGGCAGCATGGTTTGTTTTTAAAGACAAGACTTGGCTCATTTTCTTCCAATTTTCATTTGGTTGGGCGATTTTTGGAGCTCTCGGAAGGGAGCTTTTCGTCATCTACGTCAAGATAAGTGGTTCCCACCTATTGCAAATTAAATACATGGTTTGTATATGGATTAAAGCATGGAAACTAGTAGAAATTATGGGATTTTGGTAGAAAACCTAGAAGTTATATTTTTGGATTTTGACCACGAATTTGAGTATGGGATTGAGAAAATAATCATATAATAGAGTTCATAATGTTATGGGTAATGGTTATCTTCAAAAATTTCTGGAATCCGGGCACCTGGGCCCGTGGGAGTGAATTTTAGAATTTTTCAAATTGGGTAGAAAACTTAATGGTTAGGATGTAAATTCTTGAGCATGTATTGACTATTTTATATATCATTTGATTAGCTCGGGTCGTTTGGCTCCGAGTTGAGGATTGAAACCAAAATTTTGGATCGGAAAGTGAGCTTTGAGACGAGTTAAGTCTCCTGTCTAACTTTGTGAGGGGGAAATTAACCCTAGGTGATATATTCGATGTGTGATACTTGTTGTGGGGGCTACGTACGCGCGAGGTGACGACAGCCCTTACATAGCTACATTCATGTTATTGTCCGGGTAGACATAGGTTCACATCATGTTGTAGCTGTACTATTTGAGTAGTCTCTCGCTTATTAATTTCCCCTGCTTTAAATTCTATTTGAGACTAGAGTTGCTATTGTAGAGACTTCACGGGGTCATGATTATCCATCAGATATTATTCCTCCTCTTACGGCATGTCTCCGATATGTATATATGTGTTTCATTGAAAGGTTTTCACTAAAGAAATTTCAACTCACACATTCATTCGTGAGTGGGGTCAAGGACCCATCAACACTTCTTATTCTAATGGGATCGGGCCGTTTTCCTCGGCGCGATATATGCACCACACTCTTATGGGAACGGGTCGTTCGCTTCGGTAGGTTAATAGATGCATCTATAGTTTGCACCGTTAGACCCTTAGCAGTGCACAATTTTATTATTATGTTGGATTGTACCATACGCCTCGACATTTCCTATATCTTATCCTCCTGACATTGTGCATAAAACGTGGCAAGAAGTCAGTGTTTCTATACGTTCCCGGATATGAATTATGGTAAGATACTCAACGAGATCCACTATATCTATATATATTCTCCGGTTAAGGAGGGAATTTCTTATAAAGAGCTTGAGTTCCTCGTGAAGAAGGTTATTTGTACCAAATGATTTATACTTGTTTATTTCACTTATTTACTATGCCTCATGCCTACTTATCTCTTTACTATACCTTATGTTGTTGGACCACTAGTGAATGCCGATGTCGACCCCTCGTCACTACTTCTTTGGGGTTAGGCTAAATACTTACTGGGTACACGTTGTTTACATACTCATACTACATTTGCTGCACATTTTTGTGCAGGTACGTATATATCTAAAGGTCTTATGAGAGCAAAGGCATGTATACATGCGGGGACCTAGGTGAGCTGCACTCCATTTGTCGAACTGCAACAAACAGAGTCTCCTTCATAGTATTTATATTTTACTGTTCAATTTGTATTCCGGACAGTTATTGTAGTTTATTTTATATTACTAGTTAAATGCTTATGCACTTTTGACAACGGGTTGTGGGATGATTAAGGGTTGTTCTATACTGAAATGGTTAAAAGTATTATTATTTACTCTGTAAGGCCCCATTCTTTACTATTTAAATCAAAGGAAAATATGATTTCAAAATTAATAAAATGAGAACCCAATTAAGTATCTATTGTTAGCTTGCCTGACGGTGTCCAGCGCCATCACGACCTTAATGGATTTTGGGTCGTGACAACATCGTATCAGAGCACTAGGTTCACTTAGGTCTCACGAGTCATGAGAGAGTCTAGTATAGTCTTGCGGATCAGTACGGAGACGTCTGTACTTTTATTCGAGAGGCTACAAGGCTATTAGGAGCACTTCCCTTCTTGATTCCCCATCGTGCGATTTGATTCTTTTAAGGCTGGTGCCTTTATTTATTTCCTATTCAATATGATGCGACATGGAACACTTGCTATGGATTGGGAATCGAGGAATGGTAATGGTACTACAGATGTGGTGCAAGATGTTTCTACCTGCGTATTTGAGTGAGCATTGCAGCCGTATTGCGGGAGGTCGTCCTGTCATTTCAGCTCAACATCGATGTTATCCAAGGTTTTGACGTCGGCCTTGATTGTTATGATGATTCGTTCGCCGCTGTCGCATAGTGTTTGTGGAAAGGAAGGATTCTTGTCTAGGCGTCGAGTCGGTGAATGACCTGGAAGGAGGATTTACTAAATGTATGATTCAGAGATTCAGTATTTTATTTCCGGCAGAGGAAGGGTAATCAGACTAGGAATGTTCAGATTTAGGTTGATGGAGTGACGAGACTGGGTATTTCTGAGCATGGTGGAATTTTCATATGTGATGTGGTGTCGTTGTCTGGATGAATGAGTTCAGCGATGTTATGGTTTCTTCAGTTCGCCTTCAAGGCGGGGTATTTTGAAATTGGTGTTGGGGAAGTATTTGCCAAAAAATTTCGATGTGCAGTTGTTCATAATCGAAGGGGTGTTTCTAATGTTGATGGCTCGAGAGGGATGCTCTTCTAGGAGGATTGGAGTTTGTGGCAATTTATTAGCTCAAGTGTTACAGAGATGGATTCATATTTGAGGCAACAATTGGGTAGCGAAGGACGAGGAAGGACACGCAGGAGGTGATTTATGGTGGTTGAATTGCTAGAAGGCCATGTATGAAAAGTGGAAGTCGAGGAGTTGCTTAAGGGAGATGGTTTAACCAAAGTGGGAGAGGTGCAGAGTGGCATATGGGTTCACTGGACGCCTTGAGGAAAGTTAGAGTGATTTTGGATTCATGGTGGACAATGACTAGGTCTGCGGGCATAATTTTGGAATATCGGCCGCTATGCGGAGGAAGTTAGATACGACGGAAAGGAGTTGCTAGACATGAAGAAGGGTACAACATAACTTCGAGTTTGGAATGCATTGTTAGACTTCTAGCTTATGTCAATGGGGAAGAAGGAATCTTGGTTAGTCCCAGTGTTATGTAATTGTAGCTTAAAGCTAAGTGGAAGAGCCCCACCGTCTATGATTCGATTGCGTGGTTGTCTATTTGTGCGGTTTCTGGTTATTGGTGTATTGGTTGGGTTATTACGACTAAGGAAAGGAAACATCAGTGGTGATTGGAGCAATGGATTTAAGGAATGTGTGCTATCTTTGGCTTATCGATTCATGTTCAGGTTTTGCGTAGACTTAGATTCTATGCTTCGTGTGGATGTGATGTACAAGGAAAGGAATTCAGTTGGTTGCTTCTTAGAAAGGGTGTTCATGTGCTAGCAAAGCCTTGGAGTTGATTATATTCGGAACCAAGCCAGAGTGGGTGTCTATCAACAACGGTCCTAGTGGAATCAAAGGTTAAAGTGCGGTGCCTGCGAATTTTAAGTTCATAGTATGGTTAAGTACTGAGCTTTGCAGCGGATTGTGTAAAGGGGTCTCAGAGTGTTCTATGTTATCTTCGTTCTGCAGTGTAGCATTGGAGGAACGAGAGAAAATAACTTTGGATTCATGGAGAAATTATCAGAATGGGTGTACCGGCTGAAGACGCGAATATGCGCACATGGAGGGTATGAGATGGTTTGTGGGTTTTGGAGACAATGTGGTCTCGTGAAATGGGGTCACTCAAGATGAGTGCGGATTGAGTTCTTTATATTGAGAAAGGAGCCATTGTTATTTCTAAGGAAGATCCAGAGTAAATTTGAAGATGTTGGTTTGGTTAGCAGCTCTTGAATTGGCATGATGTTGGCAATGATCAGTTCATTTAGCATGTTAAGTTATGCATGTGATTTGTGGAGGTAAGTGCAGGGCTTAGCGGCCACCGTAATTGATTTTATATGGAGGCATTCGAGTGTTATGGCATGTTATGGACACCGTAATTGATTTTATATGGAGGCATTTGTGGTTTAGACTGCTACTCGAGGTTGGTATTTTCTGTAGTTATGGGGAATTCAGTCGCGTGTTGCAATGTTTCTCCTGAAATGAGTAAGTGAAAGGTTTCTATATGATGAAGTGTGTATCCTTGACGCGAGGCTAGAATTCATGGTTTAACATGTTATATGCCCTACATTTTGTGTGCGTTAATGATAAAAATACACTTTTTATGTGCATAATAGAGTCTATTTCATGTGTAGGTGAATTGGAGATGGAAACCGAGCTAAATGGATGCAAATACATCAAAAATACGCTTAGGAGGCGAGGAGGAGTGCACCTGGCGTTAGCCAGGCGTTAGGGTCCAAACGCCAGCCATAGCCTGGCATTATCCAGGCGTTAGCCTCATAACGCCAGACCCCTGTTTTGGTCAATTCCGTGTTTTGACAAGTTTAAGTGTTTCCCGGTTGGAATAGAAGTCTCCTACACGTTTAGGGTTTGTCCTAAACATATAAATAGACTCCAAAAACACAACTTAACGAGGATTGGAAGGCAGACGAAGGATTTGAAGAGAAGAAACCATTGAAGTGACAAAACATTGATTTCTACATCTTTTATTCATTACTTTGTA
>ML369835.1:0-33473 GCA_005239525.1 Nicotiana knightiana | reverse complement strand
TTCACACTGTGTTAATCGTATTATTTAGATGTATGGTATTTAATTCTACTAAATGTCCTTATCTTTCTCATTATTAGCTCCCTTGTTAAATGCTTGAACAAATTCATGAATATATTTAATCGACAAGAATATACTAATGTTTATTCGAATATTTTTTTTGTATGTCAAATCAAGGGAAGCAAATATGGATACCTCACAAAGCAAACTTGGATCAAAGTTCAATGGTAAAAATATTTGTTTAGTTGATTCATGTACGACACATACAATATTCAAAGAGAAGAAATATTTCTCTCATTTAAGTATGTGTAAGGCAAATGTTACTACAATTTTTGGTAGTAGTAATTTAATTGAAGGCTCTGGAAGAGCTACTATAACTCTACCTAAGGGAACAATACTTATCATAGAGAATGCAATGTTCTCCTCCAAGTCCAAAAGGAACTTGTTGAGTTTTAAAGATATCCGCCGAAATAGATATCATATTAAGACAATAGATGAGAATAATCTTGAATATCTCATCATTACCAAGAATGTCTTGGCCAAAAGAAGGTTATTGAGAAGTTCCCATCTTTATCTTGTGGCCTGTATTGGACAAGAACTAGTGCAATTGAGGCACATTCTACTGTAAATCAAAAGGTTACTGTTTCCGATACTTTTGTACTTTGGCATGATCGATCGGGACATCCTGGATCAATTATGATGAGACGAATTATAGAAAACTCAAATGAGCATCCATTAAAGAATTTAAAGATTCTTTTAAATAATGAATTTTCTTGCACTTCTTGTTATCAAGGAAAGTTAATTATTAGACCATCACCAACAAAGGTTGGGATTGAGTCCCCTGCGTTTTTGGAACGTATACAAGGGGACATTTGTGGACCTATTCACCCACCTAGTGGGCCGTTTAGATATTTTATGATCTTAATAGATATATCCTCTATATGGTCTTATATGTACCTATTGTCATCTCGCAACCTCGCGTTTGCAAAATTAATGGCACAAATAATTCGATTATGAGCGCAATTTTTTGATAATCCAAATAAGTCTATTAGACTTGATAATGCTACTAAGATTTCATCCCAAGCATTTAATGATTATTGCTTATCAATTGGGATAAAACTGGAACCTCTTGTAGCTCATGTTCACACTCAAAATGTCCTTGCAGAGTCTTTAATTAAACGTCTGCAATTGATAGCAAGACCGTTACTCATGAAAACGAGGCTGCTCACTTCTGTTTGGGGTCACTCCATTTTACATGCAGCAATGCTAGTTCGTCTCAAACTGCCAAATTATCATAAATATTCCTCGTTGTAATTAGTTTTGGGTCATGAACCTAATATATCCCATTTAAGAATTTTTGGATGCGCAGTATATGTGTCTGTAGCACCGCCATATCGCACCAAAATGGGTCCCAAAGAAGGTTAGGAATATATGTTGGGTTTGAATCGCCTCCATTATTCGCTATCTTGAAACATTAATAGGGGATTTATTCACTGCTCGATTTGTAGACTGTCGATTTGATGAGACACTTTTTCCAAAATTAGGGGGAGAAATTGGTGAAACCAAACGGAAAATTTTGTGAAAAAATCCATCATTATCTCATCTTGATCCACGTACCTCTATTTGTGAAAAAGAGGTACAAAAGATTATCCATTAGCAAAGAATAGCAAATCAAATGCCAGACGTATTTACGGATTTGAAAAGGATAACAAAATCACATATCCCTGCAGAAAATGTTCCAACCCGTATTGATTTTCCTATTGGACAATCTTCTAGTGTCATAACTAATGAGTCAAAAGCACGCCTAAAACGTGGCAGAACATTGGGTTCTAAGGATCGAATTCCTAGAAAAAGGAAAACAAATGATCAAAATGACACTACGAAAGAACCTCATGAAGAAATTCACGATTTAATAAATTTTGAGATTCATGAAGAAACCATTGAGCCCGAGACTCAAGATAATAATGAACTATCAATAAATCCAATCGATATTGAGACTAATTTGAATCGAGTGGATATACTGGTGGATTATGTCTTTGCATATAATGTTGCATCTATCATTATGCAAGACAGTGAGGATATTAAACCTCAATCTGTTGGAGAATATCGACAAACACATGATTGGCCAAAATGGCAAAAAGCAATCCAATCAGAATTGAATTCACTTGTGAAACGTGAAGTTTTTGGGCCTGTAGTCCAAACACCTAATGGTGTTAATCATGTTGGCTATAAATGGGTCTTTGTACACAAGAGGAATGAAAGAAATGAGGTACAAAGATATAAGGCACGCCTTGTTGCACAAAGATTTTAACAAAGGCCTGGTGTCGATTATGAAGAGACATATTCACCCGTTATGGATGCTATAATGTTCCGTTATCTCATTAATTTTGCTGTCCATGAAAAGCTTTACATGCATTTAATGGATGTAGTTACTGTCTACCTCTATGGCTCACTTGATAATGAGAAATACATGAATATTACCGAGGTGTTTAAAATGCCTAACGCACAAAATTCAAAGTCCCGGGAAATGTTTTCAATCAAATTGCAAAGATGATTTTATGGTCTAAAGCAATCAGGACGTATGTGGTATAATCGTCTTAGTGAGTATTTATTAAAATAAGGTTATATAAATGATGTCATTTGTCCATGTATTTTTATAAAGAAAACAACATCGGAATTTATTGTACTTGCCGTATATGTTGATGACATAAACCTTATTGGAACTCCTATAGAACTCCAAAAGGCAATTGGTTATTTAAAGAAGGAATTCGAGATGAAAGATCTCGAAAAGACAAAATTATGTCTTGGTTTGCAAATTGAACATTTGGCAAACGAAATTTTTGTTCATCAATCTGCCTACATAGAAAAGGTACTGAAACGGTTTTATATGGATGAAGCACATCCATTAAGTACTCCGATGGTTGTTTGATCACTTGATGTGAATAAGGATCCATTCCGACCTCAAGAAAATAATGAAGAGCTACTTGGTCCTGAAGTACCATATCTTAGTGCAATTGGTGCACTAATGTATCTTGCTAATACAACAAGACCTGACATAACTTTTTCAGTTAATATCTTAGCAAGATATAGCTCTTCTCCTAAAGGAAACATTGGAATGGAATTAAACACATATTGCGGTATCTAAAAGGAACTACCGATATGGGCTTATTTTATGGCAATAATTACAGTCCTGATCTTGTTGGTTATGCCGATGCTGGATATTTATCCGATCCACACAAGGCTCGATCTCAAACAGGTTATGTGTTTACATGTGGAGGCACTGTCATTTCTTGGCGATCGACTAATCAATCAATTGTGGCTACTTCATCTAATCATGCTGAGATAATTGCTATTCATGAAGCAAGTCGAGAATGTGTGTGGTTGAGGTCTATAATACATCTTATTAGAGACAAATGTGGTTTGAAGTGTGACAAACTGCCCACGATTTTTTATGAAGATAATGCAACATGCATAGAACAAATGAATGGAGGACTCATAAAAGGAGATAGGAAAAAACACATTTCACCAAAGTTTTTTTTCACACATAATTTTCAAAAGAATGATGATATCAATGTGCAACAGATTCGTTCAAGTGATAATATGGCTGATTTGTTGACAAAATCTCTACCAACGTCAACCTTCAAGAAGCTAGTGTACAAGATCGGGATACGAAGGCTCAAGGATGTGAATTGATGCTCTCATCAGGGGGAGTTAATGCGCGTTGTACTCTTTTTTCCTTACAAGGTTTAGTCCCATTGGGTTTTCCTTGCAAGGTTTTTAACCAGGCAACAAAAAGGCGCATTTCTAAATATGTGTACTCTTTTCCCTTTTCTAGAATTTATTTCCCATTGGGTTTTATTTTAGTTAAGGTTTTAATGAAGCACATTATTTGTTGAATATACATTCAAGGGGGAGTGTTATAAATAGAATTCTATTTAGAGTGAATGTCTATCTTTTAGAGAGTTCTATTTTGTGGCTAAGTTATTTTTCTCCTATAAATAGAGGGGTCTTACCCCATTTTAAATCATCCCAAAATTCAATAAGAATTTTCTCTCTTTCTCTGCAATATTGTTATTGTTCTTTTATTGTTTCATAACACCTATAAATTTCTAAATTTTGCATTATTAAAGGTTCAAAAATCAGTAGATTTTGGATTTGTTACTAGTAAAGGTTTAAATTATTGAAGTATAATGTGAATTCAAAAATAACGTTGATGGATCCTGCACTAGTAAACATTTAAAATCCATGATCATTCCTGAATTTTAGATTTTGCACTAGTAAAGGTTCAAAAATCGAGAATCGTTTTTGATTTTACAATATTTAAGGTTTAAAATTCAAGAATTATTCCTGGATTTTACAATGGTAAAGGTTAACAAATTAGGAATCGTACCTAGGTTTGAAAATTCAACAAACCTTTGAATCAACATAGTATAATGGGTCCACATGTCAAAGCTTCGAAATATAGTACCATAGTTACTGTCACGACCCAATTCCATTTTAGGCCGTGATGGAGCCCAACACCATTGCTAGGCAAGTCAACAGTGAGCAATCTAGTGATTTCCCTTTTAAATAAGTTCTTCCAAGTAAATAAGTTTCTTTAATTTAATAGATTTAGTAAGAAACAAATTTAAATTAGCAAAACAAAAGAAGCGAAATGTATATGACCATAGGAATAAAATCAAAATCATAAGTCTATTAGTGTGTGCGAAGAACTGGTGTCACAAGTGTGTGGGCTACTATGTTACACCCCATATTTTCGTACGTGAGAATATTTCGTAAGTCAATTGATTTAAGCTCAGAAATGAGATTGTTTTTGATTAATCATGTTAACTTGGAGGTTACAAATATTTACGATCATGGACTACAAGTACCAAGTGTGTTGGAAGGCTTAGAAGCTAAACCAATTGAAAAAAATATGTTTCATCGTTCGACAAGTTGGGAATGTTATAACATGTACTTTTAGGGTGAGACTAGGGTGCTCAAAATGATAAGGAGGTTATCTTATGAGTTTTTTTTTCTTATGATATTTATGTGTTATGTTTTGAAGTCAAGTGAGTTGTGGGACAAAAGTTGGCAAAGATCATCACAAGTTACATTCATAAATATGCTGAAATTTAGGTCAAATGTAGTTGAGCTTCCCTCCAAATATACTTGGGATTAGGGGATTATCTACCTATAAAATTGAAGAACTAGGAGTATATTTTCTAATGCATTAAACCGTTCATCGATACGACATAGAAGTAGTGAGTGATTTGCTGTTTCGCGAGACTGCGCAAACTGCATAGGTGAGAAGTAGGTTTGTCACTAAAGTTTCTTGAGCAATACATTTCGTGTGTTGTATGAGGCCTTTTTGGGACATATTATATACCAAATTGAAGGTCTTAGAATTTAGTTTCTAACACTATTAACCGTTCATTCATAAGCCATCCGGATAAAAAGATATAAGCGTCTGCACAAGAGCCAAGAATAGGGTGCCAAGCTAGCACCTCTTTGACTTTTCAAAAATTGATATATATATATATATATAGGCCTCATGTAGTCTCTTTCTTCACTTTTCCACATACCATGACCAGAATAAGACCCCCAAACTTATCTTCAAGCTCTCCACAAGGGTTTCCCAGAATATTAACATCCCGGGTATGAAATCAAGAAGCGATAATACTAGAACGATCCCTGTGACGAAAGTATCGTTATATTGCCTCTTGTTTTCTTTGTAGTTTGAGTTTTGGAAGGTAATTCATAGTTAGAAAAATTCCTACTTCCTGTATATAAGCTTTAAATATCAAGGAAGGTTGATAAATTTATTTTCTAGTAGTTAGAACTCACGGGACGGTGATCGGAAGCCGTTAGTTCGAGTTATTCGACTTTTAGAGGACTGCTTTGTAGGCTGTCTCGTGTTGCTTTTGGGCTGTCTATTTTTCTGATGTTTTATGAAGTTTTGGAGGATAAAAGATGTGTAGAAACACCACATAATGACGGAATGGTTTTCTGGTCATTCGTCGTTACATTTTTAGGTTGTTTGACACTACTTTTGTTATCGTTTTATGTATGAAGTGATTAGGGTGTGTGGGCTGTTTTGTGATATATTGTGATGGAGATAAGGTTGTAAAATGATTCATACATGTTTTTATTATTTTTTTCTTGGTCTTGTTGATATATGGTATTGGAGGAGGGCCTTGTTACAGAGGAGATGCTGCCCAAATTTTCGTAAACAAGCTAGTAGTTTAAGTTGCACATTTTGCCTTTACTCAACTCTGATTTTAAATCTCCTTATGCTATGGTATATGGAGTTGAGTTGTTTGAAGAATTTCTTGGAAGGTATTATGGACTCAATGGAGTTAAGGTATGTTAAGGAGCTTACTTCTTTCTTTTGGCATGATTGAAAGTAAAATGAACATAAACGATACGCTAATTTGTAACGAATCTACTCCTAGAAACTAAGGTTGTCCATGTTGTTCTTTCCTTATAAATTTATTCTAAGAAAATATGTATTATCCTTGAATCTTACTGAGGTTCATATTGAAGGTATGGAAGTCTATAATATTAATCGCATGTGCAACGACCTTAAGTCACTCCGAAAAGTTTAGGACGTGAGTCCATGAGTCTAGCATGCATTATATATAGTATCTAGTTTACTCTACCGAGCTACACTATAGTCGGCCGGGTATGGAACCTATTGTGATACCACTGATCAATTGGGTTTACCGAGCTCCACATGGCTGGGTACAATTCTACCGAGCCTTATGATGGTTGGGTACGTTTTTACCGAGTTCTCTTTGAGTCCGAGTAAGATATGATGATAATGATGCCCATAAAGGAATATGTTTTTAAAAGATCATGTATATATATGTATCACACATCTCATGTCACTATCTCTCAGAGGCACTCAGATGCTACAGGTTGTATCTCATATATCTCTCTTTACATTACTGTTCTTATTTATTTTCTGCCTTACATACTCAGTACTTTATTTGTACTGACGTCCCTTTTGCCTGGGGACACTTTGTTTCATGCCTGCATGTCTTGATAGACAGGTTGAGACTCCTCCTAGTAGGCTATCAGCTTAACGGAAAGTGTTGGTGCACTCCAGTTTCTCCGGAGTTGCTTATTTGGTCAATATTATTTGTACATGTATTGATTGGTATGGCGGGGCCCTATCCCAACCTTTATGATATTTATGTACTCTTAGAGGCTTGTAGACAGATGTCAGGTATATGGATACTTGTATGATCTTGTCGGCCTATGTTTTGAGTTTACAAATTATCATGTCAGCCTTATTGGCTCGTATGTCACATGTATAAGTTTCTATATCATGTTAGATCCTTCTATGTCTAGCATTCCCTTATGTTTTATTCTGGTTATGTCATGATGACCCTTTTGGCCCATTTACCCATGATAGTATGATAAGAAAGATATGTTACGTTGGTACTCGGTTAAGTAAAGTACTGGGTGCCCGTCGTAGCCCTCTGGTTTGGGTCGTGACATACTAGTAGAATATACAAAAGATTTCTACTCTATTGTCTGAAATAGAATAGACAGAAAATAATCAAAAGAGAAACTTCGGGTGCTGCTGAACGGCTTAGAAGGGCAGCTCACCATGTAGTCTCGAACCAGAAGTCAAGCGTGTGCGCCAGACTGATAACCAGATGCACTTGCCTCAGATCCTGCACATCAAGTGCAAAAGTGTAGTGTGAGTACATAAACAACATGTACCCAATAAGTATCTAGTCTAACATCGAAGAAGTAGTGACGAGGGGTCGACTTCTACACTTACTATGGGCCAAAAATATAATAATATGAAGTTCTAATTATACATGATATATAAAATTATAATAGAACTCATAGCAGGAAAAAAAAGTAAACAATCATTTTATTTCAAATAAGAATCAAGTCATTTCTCTCATAAAATATATAACGACCCGACCCGTCATTTTGAGCTCTAGCACGTCGTTTGGAAGTTTGAGACCATGAGTAGCTTCACTTCAGGTATTATGACTTGTACGTGTGGTCAAATTTGAGTTTCGGGAAGTTCAAAGTTGATTTAGAGAGAAAATTCTCATTTCGGAAGCTTTAAGTTGGGAGAATTCACTAAGGTGTAATTTTTGATTAAACGACCTCGGAATCGGGATTTGAAAGTTCCAACAAGTCCATATGATGATTTTGTACCTGGGCGTACATCTGGATCGGGTTTTGGATGACCCAGAAGCGTTTCGGCGCCTATTTTGGAAAGTTGGCATTTTGGAAGGATTTCCTATATTTGGGTTGAAGTGCATTTCAATGTTTTCAATGTTCGGTTGGGCTTCTCAGCCCGGGAATAGATCCGTATGGTGATTCTGGTCTTAGACGTGCGTTCGGATTTGGATTCGGAGGTCCGTAGGGTAATTTGGAGCATTTCGGCAGAAGTTTGAAAAGTTGAAGTTTGGAAGGATGAGAGGTTTGACCAATAGTCGACTTTGGTGATATTGGGGTTCGAATGAAATTCTGAGAGTTGGAACAGCTCCGTTGGGTCATTTGGTACTTTCTTGCAAAATTTGGTGTCATTTGGAGTTGATTTGATATGGTTCGGACGCTTGGTTGCGATTCTAGAAGTTCTTGAAGTTCATTGTGATATTCATGTGTTTTGGAATCTGATTCGTATTTTTAGAGATTATTTTGGTATTTTGATCGCACGACCGAGTTCGTGTTGTGTTACAGGAATTTTTGGTATGTTTGGATGAGGTCTCGAGTGTCTTGGGTGAGTTTCGGATAGGTTTAGGTTGTGTTGCGCTTGTTTTTGATGCTTCGTTATCGTTTCTTCAAGCTTAAATGATACCACATTAAGAAAATAATCTCCAAATTCAGTTTTTATTGAACCATTAGATCCGTATCATAATGATGGAGCCATAGAAAAAAGAATCGTCGAATTTGGACATCGTATGAGGAAGAGATGCTCATTTCTTTATCGGGGAGACTATTGGTTTCTGGTGTGGTCACAATTACGAACATCTCTATCGAAATTGCGATGCCCAGCTCGCAATTGCGAACTTTTTATCGCAAATGCAACCTTTTCTAGCCATGTTCTTGTTCGCAATTGTGAAAGCTTCTTCGCTTTTGCGAGATCGCAAATGCGACATCTGCAGCTTGTTTTCAGCTGTGTAATTCAGGTTTTTTCTTCATCTTATCATATTTTGAACCCTAGGTCCGAGAATAGGTGATTTTGAGATAGGAGTTTTGTATCAAATCTATGGGTAAGTGACTATAACCAATTTTCAATTATATTTTGTGATCATACCTTAGATTTAACATCAAAATTCATGAGAATCTAAAGGAAAATCTGGGAAAAATTGTAAAAATTTTCAAATGTAAAATAATGATTTGAAGGACGAATTGGTATCGGTATTTGATAATTTTGGTATGGTTGAAATCGTATCGGAATGAGTGTTCGGGTTTTGTAAATTTTATCGGGTTCCGAGGTGCGGGCCTAGGGAGTTGAATTTTGTTGACTTTTTGCAAGTTGTATAAGGATCATAACTTTGTTAATTGAAATTGTTTTCTCTTGCATTGTTTGATGTATGTTGGTCCCAAATGCACACGCAAGTATACGCGGTCGACAAGTAATATAGGAATGTAAGTCCAGATATCGTACCCACAGAGACTTGTGATTAACTATCAACTAAATTAAACCCAAACAATTAATCTATTCAAGAGAATACTAAAGTATGAATATTTAACCAAAATTAATCTAGAATAGTAAACTATGAAATTAACGCAACAAATTGGCGAAATTAGACATGAATTCAATAAGAGCCGATATTCTAGAGCTATGGGTTAGCAAACAATCCTGTTGAGTTTTCCACTTAAATCGTCTAATTAAATTATCTGGTTTATTGATTGACGAGGTTAATATTGCTCGTAGCCTTCTCCCGAAGTACAACTCGCCTATTCAAGCTAACCTAACGCCTATATTCCTATGAAGTTAGGATTAACAAGAACGCATTAATAATTCCCGTATAATAACCAAGCAAGGCGATTAGGTATATTCCTATCCTAACCGCAAATCCGCTCCCCTGAAGGGTTAAGATCTTGCTCTACCCAATCTTATATGCAATCTAGAATTCCCTCTCCCGAGTTCAATCCTAGATTCGTAGATAGTATTCAATTGGTGATCAAGCAATCAAATAATTAAGTGCAAGATTGAATAAATAAACCAATATGATAAAATAATAAGAACAACTCAAGCTTCAAACTACAACGTTCATGTAGCACCCAAAACTCTAGAACTACTAAACTATGAAATTAAAGGAAGAGAAGAGAAGAAAAAATAGGTAGAAGCCTCCTTCAAACGTGGTGTGTGTTCCTCCACGTCAAATCCCTTCGTGAATATATCCTCAAAGTTGTGTTTTGGGTCTATTTATATGTATAGGACAAACCCTAAACGTGTAGGAGACTTCTATTCAAACCAGGAAACACTTAAAACCTTCAAAACTCGGATTGGACCGGACCAGGGACCCCAGGCGTTAAGCCCCAAACGCCCAGCTATAGCCTGGGCAGGCCTGACTTTAATCCCCAAACGCCCAGCTATAACCTGGGCAGGCCTGACTTTAGGCCCCAAACGCCCTGCTATAGCCCGGGTCACTCCTTTTCGACTCTTGAGCGTATTTTTGAAGTTTATACATCCATTTAGCTCGCGTTCCATCTCCAATTCACCTACACATGAAATAGACTCCATTATGCACATATGACATGTATTTTATCAGAAACGCACATAAAATGTAAGGTACATAATGCTTAAAACCATGAATTCCAGTCACGCATCAATGTATTTAAGTCTTCTTTGGCTATATTGAGCCGAGCGGTGGTGAATTGGTAAAAGAAAAGCTAAATTGAGTATTGGTTTGGCCGAAATGAGGTAAGTCTTTTGTCTAACTCTGCGAGGGGAAAACTACCCCTAGGTGATATATTTAATATGTGTAACTCATTGCGGGGGCTATGTACGTACGAGGTGACGAGAGCCTATACGTAGTTTGACTCATGTTATTGTCCGTGTAGACTTATGTTCACACCATGCTATACTTGCACTATATGGGTTATCTTTTGTAACGACCGACCAGTCGTTTTGCTTTATCGGACCCCGTTCCCCTAAATGAAACCTCCCATAGTGGCTTATTATGGTTTATGACTTGCGGGGACTGGTGGTTCGGGATTCAGAGGTGTTTAGAGTGCTATAGGAACATTTGATTCCTTAAGGTTGGCCTTTAAGGCCAAGTTTGACTTCGGTCAACATTTTTAGTAAATGACCTCGGAATCGAGTTACGACGATTTCGGAAGCTTCGTATGATGATTCTAGACTTGGGCGTATGTTCAGAATGAGTTTCTGATGACCCGGGAGCGTTTCGACGCCTAATATTGAATTAAGAGTTCCTATTATGGTTTGGGACGTGTTTTTGCGTTATCGGGGTCCGAACAAAATTCTGAGATTGGGAATAGTTCCGTCATGTCATTTATGACTTTCCTGCAAAATTTGGTGTCATTCCGAGTAGTACAGGTCGTTTCAGCGCGTTGTTAGCGAAGTCTAGAAAACTTAAAGTTCCTAAGTTTGGTTCTAGGGGTTTTGGGGTGTGATTTTGAGTTCTAGCATTGCTTTGGGTGTTCCGAAGACTTGAGCGAGTCCGTGTTATGATTTGGGACTCGATGATATATTTGGACGGGGGCTCGGGTGGGCCCAGGTGCCTCCTGGACACCACACGAGGTCAAAAACCAGCTGCAATAGCTGCTAGTGCACCTGTTCTAGTGTGACCGCAGGTGCGGTTGCCCAGTCGCAGGTGCGGGACCACTCCTGCGGTCCCAGCCTCGCAGGTGCGACCCCCCCAGTGGTCAGGCCGATTCTCGCAGGTGCGGATAAAATTTCGCAGGAGCGGAGCCACAGGCGCGGTCTCAACTCCGCAGGTGCGGGCCCAGACATCCTAGTCCATTTCCGCAGGTGCGAGCCTTTGCTCGCAGGTGCGAGACCGCAGGTGCGGAAACGCTGTTCAGACAGTGTGTTTTTATACACGGGAATTAACTCATTTCCCTGATCTTCATCTTCTTCCTTTGGGCGATTTCCACCATTTTAGAGGGGCAAACGACCTGGTCATTGAAGGTATGTAACTTCCACTATAATTTTTTGCTTCATGCATGAAATACTAGGTTAATTAACTACCTAAATTAGTGGAAATTCAAGAATGGGGTTGTAACCTAGGGCTTTTGATAATTTGAGAATTTACCCGTGAATTAGTTATGAAATCAAGTAGAAATCATATATTAATGACACTTAGGCTATGGGTGAGTGTTTCCTTCGAGAATTTTTGGAATCCGAGCATGTAGGCCCGGGGTTGGATTTTAGAAGTTCTTCAAGAATGGGAAATTTACTAAATGAGTAGGAGAATTTCCATATTTTGAGCATAAATTAATGAATTTGTATAACATTTGGCTAGTTTCGAGTCCTCGGGTGTAGAGTTCGGAGTTTCGGGCGAGTTCTTGGTCCGAGGAGTAGGTTCGACACGAGGTGAGTCTCCTTTCTAACCTTGTAAGGGGTAATTGTCCCCATGGTGATTATAAATAATTGCATGTCCTTATTTGCAGGGGCTACACACGCACAAAGTGACGAGAGCCCGTGCGTAGCTACTACTATGATATGTTGGGTAGTTCTAGGACTCACGAGCATGCTTATATGTGCCTTACATGTATTCCTAAACGTATCTTGAATTGCATATTATCCTTGATTTGGCATGAAAATATTATTAAGTTGCGGTCCATGATATATTTCTTAGGTTCTTGCCTTAAAGAATAATCTCTGATAATTCCCTAAGAGATATGATAATTTTATGTATGTATGCGGCACCGCGTCACTTGTATGATTCGTGAGCGGAATAGCCCTACTATTATGTCAACCACGTCGCATGTTCGATTCGCGAGCGGGGCAATAGATGCATCTATGGTTCGAGCCGTTCGACCCTCGACAATGCACATTTATTTTTCTCGACGTTTCGGTCGTACGTGTCGGGTCTATTATGTGCTGTATGATTCATTGGGAATTTGTTGTAATTATACAAACTGGTTCATGTTAATAAGGGAATGTAGTGCATTATATGTTAGTGAAATTTGACATGCAAAGGTAAATACAACTATACTTGATGATATATCTCTTGTGATTTCTACGACTGTTATGCCTGCCTAGTTCCTATTAAATAATGTTATTTAGAAATGTTGACCCTAGTAAGTATCACGTCTACCTCTCGTCACTACCTCTTCAAGGTTAGGCGGGATACTCACTGGGTACATATCTGTTTATGTACTCATGCTGCATTTCTGTACTTAATTGTACAGGTTTTGAGGCTGGTGCATCTGGTTATTAGACCGGATCTCGATTCTGATCTCAGTTGGACCCGACTTCACGGTGAGCTTCTTCTCCTGAGGATCCGCGGCGGCACCTTGGAGTTTTCTTTTGCTTATTTCCCGTCTATTCATTTAAGACAGTAGGATTGTATATATGTTTTGTATATCCTGTTAGTATGCCTGTTGGACTTGTGACACTAGTTCCAGGCACACACGTAGTTGTTATTTTGGTTTACGGGTTTGTATATATACATTTAGGCTCATTCCTCATCATGACTGTTTTGATTTAAATTGGCTAATTATCCTTGTCAAATTATGTTTAACTTTCAAAAACTGAGGATATTTTAAAGTGTTTTAAACTAATAAGAAGGAACCTTTAGTAACTAAATATTCGGCTTTCCTGACCCCGCTGTTGGGCGCCATCACGACCTCAGTTAGAATTTTGGGTCATGACATCTTTGCTCGCTTAAATTCTTTTATTTCGCATTATGACTTGAGACTAGACATGCGTAGAGTGATAGACTCGCTATTGTAGCGACTTCACGAGCTTCATGATTAGTCATGGAACAATTGTACTCCTCCCATGAAATTGTTTCTGCAATATATATATATTTCATTGAAAGGTTTTTCGTTAAAGAAATTACAACTCACACATTTATTCGTGAGTGGGGTCAAAGACTAGTCAAAGCTTATTATTCTAATAGGATCAGTCTGTTCTCCTCAGACGGATTATGTATTTTACTCTTGTGGGATCAGGTCATTCGCCTCGGCAGGATTTATGTACCACACTCTCATGTGAGCGGGTCACTCGCCTCGGCAAGTTAATAGATGCATCTATGGTTCGTGTTGTTCGACCCTCGGCAGTGCACATTTTAATTATTAAGTTGGATCGAGCCATACGCCTCGGCATTCCTATATAATATCCTCATGAAATCTTGTGTAATATTCGGCAAGAAGCCAGTGTATCTATGAGTTTTCCGGATTTGGATTATGGCAATCTATTTGATGAGATCCACTATATTTATATATATGCTCCAGTTAAGGAGCGAATTTCTAATGGAGATCTTGAGTTCCTCGTAAAGCGGGGGATTTGTACCACATGATTTATACTTGTTTATTTTATTTATTTACTCTGCCCCATAGTTAAATTACCTATTTACTGTACCTAATATTATTGGACCACTAGTGAGTGTCGATGTAGACCCCTTGTCACTACTCCTCCAGGGTTAGGCTAGATACTTACTGGGTACATGTTGATTTACGTACTCATATTACACTTGCTGCATATTTTTGTGCAAGTACACATATGACTGATGGCCTTGTGATACATGGGTGTGTATGCATACAGGGACTTAGATGAGCTGCATTCCTCATTATGACCCGCAGCCGGTAGAGTCTCCTTCAGAGTATCTATATTTTTTCTGTCCAATTTGTATTCCAGACAGATGTTGTATTTAATTTTATATTCCTAGTTAATGCTCATGCACTTGTGACACCGGCTTTTGGGATGATTATGGGTTGTTCAGTATTGAAATTGTTAAAACTATCATTATTTACTCTGTATATTCCATCCTTTACTATTTAATTGAAGGAAATATAATTTCAAAAATATTAAAATGAAAACCAAATTAGGTATTTATTTTTGGCTTGCCTGACAGTTGTGTCCGGTGCCATCACGACCTTTAATGGATTTTGGATCGTGACAAAATCTTTCCACCTTTCCAGTTCATGAAACAATATTTAATATAAGAGGGGTTCCAATATCTTTACACACGAATTATGCTTAGGACGTACGACCCTATCCAAATATACATATAAATATATTATGCACTGCCGAGGGTCGAACGGCCTGAACCATATAATATATCAATTGACATGTCAAGGCGAATGGCCCGCTCCCATGAGAGTAGTGGAAATTTACCCCGCTCGCAGAATGTACTTGCGAAACGGTTGAACATAGATTTTCTCAAGTTATCAAAATATCTCTCGATCCTTTTTCAAAATAAAAATTCAACTAGGAACCTTTAAAATATTTAAATCCTCAACCTCCACTTTAATCCAAACAATTAGTAAGCATAAACAAGCAACGATATCAACAAGACTTGGTGTAAACCTAAATCTACCCGGACATAAGCATGAATAGTAGCTACGCATGGACTCTCGTCACTTCAGTCTTATGTATCCCCCCCACAAATATAAGTAATTATTGATTAAGTTTACCTATGAGGTTAATTCCCTCTTACAAGTTTAGAAAAGGGACTTACCTCGTCTCAAGGCCTACTTGCTGGTCCAAGAATGTGCTTACACCCTCAATTCGATGCCGAATCAAACCAAACTAATCAAATAGTATATTAACTAATCAATACAAGCTCAAAAGTTTGTATTCCAACTATTAAAGAGGTCGCCCAACCTTAAATGTACGATTCTTAAAATTCATCCCAAGCCCACGTGCCCGGATTCCAAAAATTTTCGAAAAAAGTTGTTACCCATGACCTCATGAACTCAAATATATGATTTTTACATGATTCCATAATGAATTTCATGATTAAATCTCATTTTTATCAAAAACCTAGGTTTTCTCCTAAACCCACGATTTCCACTAATTGACATGTTATAACAAATCCTAACATGTCGTGATGTCGCCTATCGATGGTACTACGAAAGCTGACTTTCCCAAATATACTTTAGAAATCAAATATAAGGTAATGTAAAACTTTCCATATCAGGAATGTTTCATAAAACTCAAAGTTAAACTCAAAATAGAAGCAAAGTACGGAATACCAGCCCCAAATATCAGGGTGTCGCTAAGTCATGAGCGTCTAAGTATCAAAACTAATACAACCCAATGTCAAAACATCAATACGAAGCAGAAAGAAATATATAAGGAGTAAGAAGGTCCTGCGGATGGTGGCAGCTACCTTGTAGTCTCCAGAACTTAAAACGCCTGGACTCAGTGATCTCCATGCTCAGACACACTTGGATCTGCACATGAAGTGCAGGGTGTAGTATGAGTACAATCGACTCAGCAAGTAACAAAAATAAATAAGGAATTGAGAAGCAGTGACGAGCTATAATGAACAGTTTAGTTGATAATTTTTCACAGTTAAGAGTAAACACGAGTAAAATCAGTTGCATAATTACCAAGTTCAAATAAACAAAATATTAGCTAAATGTAGCAACGAAAGGAAAACATTTTTCACTCAAGCCCTCAATCACCCAACACTCGACTCTCATCCCTCAATGCACACGCTCAATAGGTACCTGCGCTCACTAGGGGTGTTCAGACTTTGGAGGGGCTCCTACAGACCAAGCGCTATAATCTGCACGGACAACTCACGTGCTGCACGGATAACTCACGTGCTATAATATCATATCAAGGCCTACATGGACAACTCACGTGCCACCATATCACATCAAAATCCGCACAGACAACTCACGTGCTAAGGTACAATACCTCACAAACAGGCCCTCGACCTCACTCAGTCATGAACCTCTCTAGTCTCACAGCCCTCAATAAAGAAAGAGAAAACAACCCAAATCAAAGTATTACAGTGTATCGGCAGTGAAATAACGGAGACTGAGGTAAACATGTACAAGAATCACTATGACTAAGTATAACTACCATGAGCAGGTACGTAGCCTAAGCATGATTTCTAACATGAAAGGCAGTCAAGTTTCTAGCAGACATGAATGCATATAAAAACAAATAAAGGCTATTAGACTTCATAGTCTCACGGGACAGACCAAATCTCAATCCTTCACGGCATACATCCACACACCCGTCACCTAGCGTGGGTGTCACTTCCAAACAGTCACATTATACCAAACTCCAGGTTTCATACCCTCAATACCAGATTTACAACTGTTACTTACCTCAACCGCGAAGAAATCCTACTCCGAAATGTCTGTTCCCCTCGAACCGGCCTCCAAAAGTCCTGAATCTAGTCACAAGAAATACAATATGATCAATATAGGCTAAAGGAATCAATTCCACAAGAAAATTACCAATTTATAGTCACAAACCCGAAATCGGCTCAACCCGGTCCCCGGGCCCACATCTCGAAATCCGACAAAAATTACAAAACTCGAAAGCCCATTCTCTCATGAGTCTAGTCATACCAATTTTACTAAGATCTGACCTTAATTTCCCCTCCAAAACCCCAAAATTCGCTCTCCAAATTCCCAAGCCCTAACCCCCAACTTTCACTTCAAAACCCCACTAATTAGGTGAGAAATCGAAGGGAAAACACCATAGCTAAGGATAATTAGGCTCAAGGAACTTACCTCAGTGATAACCTTCGAATCCCTTTCAAATATATCTTCAAAACCTCCAAAGTCCGTGTACAAAATTGTGAAAATGAGAAGAATTCCCGAAGTCCTCTATTTATACTTTCTGCCCAGTAAAACCGCACTTGCGGTACAAATTTCGCATCTGCAGACCAAGCTCCGCTTCTGCAGAAAATCACTTAAAGCTCCGCAACTGCTTCTGCGAACAAAGACCGCATATGCGGTTATCGGGGGTGTGGAAACCACCTTGCACCTGCGGGCTCCCTCTCGCACCTGCACCTGCCTGCCTGCTCGCATCTGCAACTCTCGCAGGTGCATAAATATCTTCTCACATGCGGTTCCTGTCCAGGTCCTCCTTGGCCAAATATGTGGCTCCTCAGTCGCTCCTGCGGCTCCAACTCCGCAGGTGCGGAAAACACCAGTAGGAGCAACTTCAGCCTGCATTTTCCAAACTCCAAACACTCTGATAACCCCATACGAACTTAGTCGAACCTTCGAATCACCCAAAACAACATCAAAACACCAAATTATACTCGGATTCAAGACTAAGAACTTGTAATATGACACCACGAACCTACTCCAACTTCCGAAATTTCATTCCGACCCCGATATCAAAATTTTCACTGCCGACCAAAATCGCCAAATTTCCCATTTTTGCCAATTCAAGCCTAATTCTACTGCGGACTTCCAAATCACATTCTAGACACGCTCCTAAGTCCAAAATCACCTAACGAAGCTAACGGGGCCATAAAAATTAAAATTCGATGTCATTTACACACAAGTCAACATACGATTGACTTTTCCAACTTAAGCTTCTACTAAAGAGACTAAGTGTCTCAATTCCTCTCCGAAATCACTCCGGACCCGATCAAACCAACCCGATACGATATAATACACTTGTAAAGCACAAAATAAGTAGAAATGGGGGAAACGACGCTATAAATGTCGAAACGACCGGCCGGGTCGTTACAGTATTAGACTCATAGCTGGTAGGAATTACTTACATCAAAGTGTTAGATGAAAATCCCCTCTCTAAGATCTCCAAGAATCTTCCAACAATGGAATAAATGATACAAAATGACCAAGTCCCACAATAAATGAAGGATTCTGCCTTCAGCGATTTTTGCACCTGCGGAGGGGCTTATGCTTCTGCGAGACTGCTTCTGTGGTCGAAAGTCCGCTTCTATGGAGGCATTCAAGCCCAGGGAGGGCCGCTTCTATGGACGGGAAACCGCTCCTACGGTCCCGCTTCTGCGGCAAGAGTGCCGCATCTGCGACCTCGGAATCCGAGCACATGGACCCGAGGATACATTTTAGGAATCTTGCATTTAGAGTTGGGAAATCACTTTAATAGTTGGGATATGAACTTTTGAGCATAAATTGATTAATTTATATAATATTTGACTAGTTTCGAGTCATTTGGCATAAATTTGGAGATTCGAGCACATTCTTGAACGGGGAAGTAGGTTTTGAGACGAGGTAAGTCTCCTTTCTAACCTTGTAAGAGGGAAATTCCCCCATAGGCGAATTAACTAGTATGTGTGTCTATTTATGGGGGATATGTATGTACGGAGTGACAAGAGTCCATGCGTAGCTACTATTTATGCTAAAGTCCAGGTAATCTAGGACCCATATCATGCTATACTTGAAATAAATGTGCCCTTACTTGTCAATTGGATTGCTTAAATCATAATTCCAAAAATTGTAAAAGAATTCCAAAGGGATAAGTTTCACTTATTTGAGGTTGTGAATAGAACACTTGACTGTTATTGAAAAAATTGTGTTCTATTTGTGGAGCGGGTCGAGCGCCTCGGCAGGCTAAATAAATGCATCTATGGTTCGCGTCGTTTGACCTTCGGCAGTGCACAATTTAAATAACATTATGTTGGTTCGAGCCATACGACCTCGACATTATTTGCGCATGATAACTCTTGGGATTTTTCATAACTTATATTGCTTCAATGTTTGATGAATGATAAATTGGGATTAATAATTGTCAAAAAGGATATTTATCATTTTTGGTTGTTGAGTTCTGGTATATTTCTTGTAATCCATGCTTAGTTAATATTTTGACTTTTTATCATTAGCCTTAGTAAGTGTCACGTCGACCCCTTGTCACTAATTCTTCGAGGTTAGACTGGATACTTACTGGGTAAATATTGTTTTATGTACTCACGCTACACTTCTGCACTTAACTGTACAGGACCTGAGGCGGGTGTATTTGGATATCCTTCTGGAGCGCATGCTTGATCGTGGTTCGAGATTCCACGGTGAGCTGCCCTTTTGAGCCGTTTAGTAGTATGTAAGAGTCTCTCATTTATTTTGTTTCCGTCTATTCTATTTAAATTAGTAGGGTAGACAACTTTTGTATATTATACTAAGTTGCCCACATACTTGTGATACTAGATCTTGGCACACATTAGTAGACTTGTGATATTTGGGTTTTGTTCCTATGGTTATGAATATTTGTATCTACTTTCATTTATTAACTTAGATCAGTTTCTCATTACATCTTTTAAATTATGTAAAATCTCTACATGGGAACCTCGTTAAAATGGGAAAATTAGGTTGTTCACTGTTGGCTTGTCTAGCAATGATGCTGGACGACATCACAGCCTGATATGGAATTGGGTCGTGACAACATGGTATTAGGGCACTAGGTTCACGTGGGTCTCACAAGTTATGGGCAGGTCTAATAGAGTCTTGCAGATCGTTGCGGAGACGTCCGTACTTATCTTCAAAAGGCTATAGGATGTTAGGAAACTACTCTTTATTCATCTCTTATCGTGCAGTTGATGGTATACTAAGTTTTTTCCTCTTATTCTCTCACAGATTGTGAGAATGCGCTTTGTAGACGCTCTAGACTCAGTAGGGGGTGCTCTCTGTGTCACTAAAAGCCGAGGTAGAGGCTGGGGGAGGGCACAGGCTGGGTAGGGGCAAGGACTCCCTAGAGTTTCCCCAGTTACACCGCTAGTGGATTCAGTGGAGGATTATATAGTTGAGGAGCAGGGCGAGGTGCCCGCAACAAAGCCAGTTCCGGTCGATTTCATGACAGCACCGGGCTTCCAGGAGGTCATGCACCGTATGCTACGGTTCATGGATTCTATGACCCAGACCGGTTTACTTCTAGCAGACCCGACCATATCTCAGCCGGGAGGGGGAGCACAGACCCCTACCGCACAGGATCCTGGGCATGCAGCCGCTCTATATCACACCCCGAGCACTCTCCCCGTGAGTAGAGCCCAGCCACTCGCAGCAGTTGTACCTGAGCCTAGATTAGATGCGGCCGTCAAGACGTAGGAGCTTTTGGATAAATGGAATAGGCTTCACCCTTCGGTCTTTGGGGGGAGTGACATGAGGATCCTCAGGATTTTATTGATAGGTGTAGGGACAGGTTGCATAACATGAGGATATTGGAGTCTTACAGGGTGGATTTCACTACCTTTCAGTTGGAGGGCAGCACACATAGGTGGTGGAAGGCTTATCTTCTTGGCAGACCAGCAGATTCTCCTCCCATGACTTGGGACCAGTTCACATGCCTATTCCTGGATAGGTATCTTCCACCCTCTCAGAGGGAAGAGTTACAGTTCCAGTTTGAGCAGCCCCAGCAGGGTCAGATGTCTGTGACCGATTATGAGGCGAGATTATCCGAGTTGTTCCGTCATGCATTTATGATACTCACTACTGAGGCGGAGCGAGTGCATAGGTTAGTTGCGGGGCTGCACTCAGGTATTCGGGCTAGTATGGCTCGGGAGGTTGATATAGGGACTCCCTATCAGTTAGTAGTTGAGACTGCTCACAGGATTGAGGGTTACCATCAGCGGGGAAGAGAGCAGATGCAGCGGGACAAGAGGTCTCATTTTTCTAGATAGTTCAGAGGTGCCCCAGCTGGGGGCAGAGGTCATTTTGGGAGGGCCCAGCTTAGCAGGCCCATATATTCAGCACTCCCACCTCCCCGGGGTGTTCCAGTGTGGCCCTATTTGAGTACTATGCCGGAGAATTCTTACTGCCCACTAGCTATTCAGGGTCCTTCCAGTGGGTACTCCGGTCACCAGGGTTCCTCCAATGCCTACTTTAATGCCATGCCAGAGAGTTTATATCGCCCACCACCTATCCAAGGTCCTTCCGGTGGGTATTTAGGACATCAGGGTCAGACTTCAGGGCAGCAGTCCACCGCTCCGAGAGGTTGTTTTGAATGCGGGTATCTTAGTCATGTGCAGAGACTTTCCCCAGGCTTCGGTGCAAGGTAGTGTAGCAGAGTCAGCAGCACATGCTTACAACTCTAGTAGCCGCACCAGCTGCCTGGCTGCCTAGAGGCGAAGGGAAGATGGGTAGAGGCTGTCCTAAGGGTGGAGGTCAGGGAGGCGGAGGCGGAGGCCAGCCAGGTGGCGCTCCAACCAGATTTTTATTCTTTTCCGGCCAGACCAGAAGTAGTGGCCTCAGACACCATGATCACATGTATTATCTCTGTCTGCGGTATAGATTCTTCAGTATTATTTGATCCAGGATCTACCTATTCGTATGCATCATCCATGTTTGCTTATTTTCAAGATATTCCCTGTGACTCCTTGGGTACTCCTGTCTATGTGTCCACTCTTGTGGCGATTCTATTGTTGTGGATCGAATCTATCAGTCCTCTGTGGTTACAATCTATGGTTACGAGACTAGAATGGATATTCTATTGCTTGATATGATAGACTTCGAGGCCATCTTGGGCATGGACTGGCTATCTCCATATCACGCCATCCTTGATTTCCATGCCAAGAATATTACCTTAGTGATGCCAGAGTTGCCAAGGTTGGAGTGGAAGGGCTTATCTATCAGTACATCTAGTCGGGTCATCTCTTTTCTGAAGGTTCGACATATGGTCGAGAATGGTTGTTTGGATTATTTAGCCTATTATCGAGATACTACCGCAGAGTCTCCGACGATTAATTTAGTGTCAGTAGTCTGGGAGTTTGTCGATGTGTTTCCTTCTGACCTTCCAGGCATGCCACCAGATCATGATATCGATTTCTGTATTGACTTGGGTCCAGGCACCCAACCTATATCTATTCCACCGTATTGTATGGCTCCAAAAGAATTGAATGAGTTAAAGGGACACCTTGAGGAGTTGCTATCAAAGGGGTTCGTCAGGCCGACTGTATCACCTTGGGGTGAACCAGTATTATTTGTGAAGAAGAAAGATGGGACTATGCAGATGTGCATTGATTATCGCCAGTTGAACAAAGTCACCATTAAGAACAATACCCTTTGTCGCGTATTGATGATTTGTTTGACCAGTTGCAGGGTGCTAGGGTGTTTTCCAAGATTGACTTGAGATCGGGGTACCATCAATTGAAGGTTCGGGACTCAGATGTTTTGAAGACTGCTTTCCGTAATAGACATGGCCATTATGAGTTTCTAGTGATGTCTTTCGGCTTGACTAATGCCCCAGCGACATTTATGGACTTGATGAACAGGGTGTTCAGGCCTTATATTGATTCATTTTTCATTGTATTTATTGATGAAATTTTTATTTACTCACGTAGCATGGAGGAGTACGAGCAGCATTTGATTGTGGTCTTCCAGACCTTGCGGGAACAGAAGCTATATGTTAAGTTCTCCAAGTGTGAGTTTTGGTTAGATTCCATGGCATTCTTGGTGAATGTGGTATCAAGCGAGGTATTAAGGTTGATCCTAAGAAGATTGAGGTGGTTCAGAGTTGGCCTCGTCCTACTTCGGCGACTGAGATCAGGAGCTTCTTTGGGTTAGCAGGTTATTATCGCCGGTTCGTAGAGGGTTTCTCATCTATTGCAGAACCTTTGACTAGATTGACCCAGAAGGGTGGTCATTTTTGTTGGTCCGATGATTGTGAGGCGCGCTTTCAGAAGCTCAAGACAGCTTTGACCACAACACAAGTCCTTGTGTTGCCTTCCGGTTCGGGGATGTATATTGTGTATCGTGACGCTTCACGCGTTGTCTTGGGTTGTGTATTGATGCAGGAGGGGCGAGTTATTACATATGCTTTACATCAGCTGAAGCTCTATGAGAAGAATTATCATGTGCACGATTTGGAGTTGGTCGCGATTTTTCATGCTCTTAAGATTTGAAGGCATTATCTATAAAGGGTGTCTTGTGAGGTTTACACTGATCATCGCAGTTTGCAGCATTTGTTCAAGCAAAGGGAACTCATTAAGGCAGCGTAGATGGCTTGAGTTACTGAAGGATTATGACATCACCATTCTTTATCACCCGGGCAAGGGGAATGCAGTCGTGGATGCCTTGAGCATAAGGCAAAGAGTATGGGTAGCTTGGCATTCATTTCAGCAGAGGAAAGGCCACTAGCCTTGGACATTAAGTCCTTGGCTAACATACTTGTGAGGATGTATATTTCAGAGCCCAGCCGAGTTCGTGCTAGCGTCGTTGCCCAGTCCTCACTATTGGAGAAGATCAAGCCTCAACAGTTTGATGATCTGCACTTGTTGGTTCTTAGGGAGATGGTGCTACAGGGTAGTGCCAAGGAGGTTTCTATTGGCGAGGATGGTGTTCTGCGACTCCAGGGTCATCTATGTGTTCCAAATGTCGATGGCTTAAGGGAGAGGATTCTAGAGGAGGCACACAATTCTCGATATTCCATTCACCCAGGTTCTACGAAGATGTATTGCAAACTGAAGCAGATTATTGGTGGCAGTGGATGAAGAAAGACAGTTGAGTATGTGGCTAGATGCCTAAATTTCCAGCATGTTAAGTATGAGCACCAGAGGCCAGGAGGCCTACTCCAGCAGATGACTATACTTGAGTTGAAGTGGGAGCGCATCGCTGTGGACTTCGTAGTTGGGTTTCTGCGGAGTTTGAGAAAGTTTGAAGCAGTTTGGGTCATTGTAGATGGATTGACCAAGTCGGCTCACTTTATTCCTGTGATGACTACGTATACTTCGGAGACATTGGCCCAGATTTACATCCAGGAGATAGTTTGACTACATGGTGTGCCAGTTTCTATCATTTCAGACAGAGGTCCTCATTTTACCTCACATTTCTAGAGAGTTGTACAGAGTGAATTAGGGACCCGTGTAGAGCTCAGCACAACATTTTATCCACAGACCGACGGACAGTCGGAGCGGACAGTTCAGATGTTGGAGGACATGATCAGAGCATGTGTGATTGACTTTGGAGGGCAGTGGAATCGATTCTTGCCTTTGGCTGAGTTTGCATACAACTATAGCTACCAGACCAGTATTGAGATGGCTCCATTTGAGGCTTTATATGGTCGGCAGTGTCGTTCTTCCATTGGGTGGTTTCAGCCCGGCGAGGCTAGGTTGTATGGTACTGATTTGGTGAAGGATGCCTTGGAAAATGTATAGTTGATTCAGGAGCGACTTCACACAGCACAGTCCCGACAGAAGAGTTACGCAGATCAGAAGGCACGTGACTTATCATTTATGGTGGGCGAGAAGTTTCTCTTGGAAGTCTCGTCGATGAAGGGAATCATGAGGTTTGGGAAGAAGGGAAAGTTGAGCCCAAGGTTTATAGGCCCATTTGAGGTGTTGAGACGAGTTAGAGGGGTTGATTATGAGCTTGCTTTGCCTCCCAGCTTATCGGGAGTTCATCCGGTCTTTCACGTGTCTATGCTCCGGAGGTACCACGCTGACTTTTCACACGTGTTGGACTTTAGCACGATTCAGTTAGATAAGAGTTTGGGTTATGAAGAGGATCCAGTTGCCATTGTTGATAGGTAGGATTGCCAGTTGAGGTCCAAGAGGATTTTCGCGGTAAAGGTCTAGTGGAGGGGCCAACCAGTCAGGCGATTTGGGAGTCCGAAGAGGACATGCAGAGTAGATAACCACACGTATTCAGCACACCAAGTATGATTCTAGACCCGTTCGAGGACAAATGTTCGTTTAAGAGGTGGAGAATGTAACGACCCGACCGGTAATTTTACTTTCTAGAACCCTATTACCCTAATTAATACTCCACGTATGTGCTTTTACTATTTTATGACTTGCGGGGATGATTAGTTTGAGATTTGGAAGGATTCGTGATGAAATCGGAACACTTGGTTTATTAAGTTGGCCTAAAAAAGCTAAGTTTGAATTCGGTCAACATTTTGAGTAAACGACCTCGAAATAAGGATTTGACGGTTCCAATAGGTTAGTATGATGATTTCGGACTTAGGCGTATGCTCGGTTCTGGTTTTGGATGACCCGAGAGCGCTTCGGTGTTTAATATCAGAAGTTGGTTCTTGAAGGATTTTGAAATTCTTTAAATTTGGTTTGGAACGGATTTTGGTGTTATCGAGGTCCAAACAGATTTCCGAGACTCGAAATAGTTCCATAATGGAATTTAGGAGTTGCACGCAAAATTTGGTATCAATCCGAGTAGTCTAAGCACGTTTCGGTGCATTGGGAGTAAACTGAATAACTTGAAGTTCATAAGTTTGATTCAATTAGTTTTGGGGTGCGATTCTTAGTTTTAATGTTGTTTCGGGCATTCCGAGAGTTCGAGAGAGTCTGTTATGATTCCCAACTTGTTGGTATGTTCGGGCGAGGCCCCGGGGGCCCGAGTGTCAATCGTACGAGGCTCAGACCAAGTTTGAAATTTGGAGCAGCAGTTGAAGCTCCCAGTTCTGTCATAATCGCACCTGCGCTTGGCCAGCCGTAGGTGCGAACCACTAGTCGCAGAAGAGGAACAGTGAGGGCAACCCATCCACCACAGGAGTGGGACTTTTGGCGCACCTGCGTGACCGCAGGTGCGAGGGCCGTGGTCGCAGGAGCGGATGGCTCGCAGAAGCAGCCCCTTTTATCCGCAGATGCGGAGCCGGGCCAGGTGAGAAAAAGCCACCTGCGAGGAATTTTCCGCAGGTGCGAGATCGCAATGCGGCCAAAGCTCCGCAGGTGCGAAAATCACTGGGCAGAAGGGTTCATTTAATGCGGAACTTCGGCCATTTATAACACATTTTCTTTCACTCTTGGGCGATTTGAGAGCTCTTAAGGAGGGGATTTCGACCTAGCTTTTGAAGGTAAGTAGTTTCTACCTAATATGAGTTTAATACATAGATTATGGGTAGATATAACATGAAAATTCGTGGAAATCATGGGTTTAGATGAAAAACCTAGATTTTGATAAAAATGGGATTCTACCACGAAAATAGTTATGGAACTTAGTTAAAATCATATATTTATGTTCCTAAGGTTATAGGTAACAACTTTCTCCGAAATTTGGGGCTTAAACTCTTTCCGGAATCCCGGCACGTGTGCTTGGGGATAAATTTTAGGAATCTTGCATTTAGAGTTGGGAAATCACTTTAGTATTTGAGATATGAACTTTTGAGCATAAATTGATTAATTTATATCATATTGGACTAGTTTCGAGTCGTTTAGCCCCAAATTTGGAGGTTCGAGCACATTCTTGAACCGGGAAATAGGCTTCGAGACAAGGTAAGTCTCCTTTATAACTTTGTAAGAAGGAAATTTCCTCATAGGCGAATTAACTAGTATGTGTGTCTATTTGTGGGGGGATATATACATAGGAAGTGACGAGAGTCAATGCATAGCTACTATTTATACTAAAGTTCGGGTAGTCTAGGACACATATCATGTTATACTTGAAATAAATGCGCCCTTACTTGTCAGTTGGATTGCTTATATCATAATTCCAAAAAATTTAAAAGAATTCCAAAGGGATAAGTTTCACTTATTTGAGGTTGTGAATAGAACACTTGACTGTTATTGAAAAACTTGTATTTCTTAAAGTCTTTTCTATTTGTGGAGTGGGCCGAGCACCTTGGCAGGTTAAATAGATGCATCTATGGTTCGTGTCGTTCGACCCTCGGCAGTGCATAGTTTAAATAATATTATGTTGGTTCGGGCCGTATGATCTCAGCATTATTTACGCGTGATAACTCTTGGGATTTTTCATAACTTATATTGCTCAAATGTTTGATGAAAGATATATTTGGGATTAATAATTGTGAAAAAGGATATTTATCATCTTTGGTTGTTGAGTTCTAGTATATTTCTTGTAATCCATGCTTAGTTAAAATTTTGACTTATTATCATTAGCCTTAGTAAGTGTCAAGTCGACCCCTCGTCACTCCTTCTTCGAGGTTAGACTGGATACTTACTAGGTACATATTGTTTTATGTACTCACGCTACACTTCTGCACTTAACTGTGCAGGATCTAAGGCAGGTGCATCTGGATATCCGTTTGGCGCGCATACTTGATCCTGATTCGAGATTTTACGGTGAGCTGCCCTTTCGAGCCGTTCAACAGCATGCCAGAGTCTCTCTTTTATTTTGTTTCTGTCTATTCTATTTCAGACAGTAGGGTAGACAACTTTTGTATATTCTACTAGTTGCCCACATACATGTGAGACTAGATCTTCGCACACATTAGTAGACTTGTGATTTTTGGGTTCTGTTCCTATGGTTATGAATATTTCTATCTGCTTTCATTTGTTAACTTAGATCGGTTTCTCATTACATCTTTAAATTATGGAAAAATCTCTACATGGGAACCTCGTTAAAATAGGAAAATCATTAGGTTGTTCACTGTTGGCTTGTCTAGTAATGGTGTTGTATGTCATTACGCCCTTATATGGAATTGGGTCATGATAAAACATATCATGTTGTAATCTGTCTTGTTTGAGCACATTAGATCATATTATTTTAACAAACTTCTTACTATCACTTTGATTTTATGTAAAAGTTAAATATGTCTTATTCATCACATTATTTTTACGCAATTTGTTTTTCTTTTTTTTTTCTTATCGTTATTGTATTATTTAGTATTATTGTACTATCATATAATTTTTTATTAGCTTAATAATTAAATTAGTGTCTTGATTATTATTCTTTTCATAGTCTTTAATAAATATAAATGTTTTATTTTTGAAATTTGGTATATTTTTATGATTGTATCCTCTTATTCGGAATGTTAAATTTATTGTAATATTTTTAAATATAATTTAGTTTTTTAATTTATTTATTTATAAATTAGTTTAATGTACAAGTATCCTCACACTATCTCTATTTTTTATACATTCTCTTCCATACTATAAATTTTAATTTGTTTTTATACTAATTTTTTTCCTATAACCAAAATAATATCATATTTTATTTGAAATGTAAAATTAAATTAGTCTAAAATATTAAGACATAAGTTATTTGATGATTATGTTCCAAATGTATTGAGTTCTCTTATAATTATTTTTGTATCAGATGCAGTTAAATTTTCTTTTTTTTTTTAGCTTTAAGATACAAATTTAATTTTTAATTTTCATTGGTAAAATTACCTATATTAGAAAGTTATTTTATATTTTTAAAATTTTATTTTAACCATAGAAAATAATTTCTTAATTTTTTTGAACATATTATATGTATGTAGTAATATGTTTGCTGTCATTTTATTTCTTTACGTAATATTTTCAAAAATAAAAAATTTATGAAATAAAAAAATCTCATCTCAAATTCAAATAATTCTTATCATTCAATTTTCTAAATTTGACCGTATCTACAAAACATTATGCGATGTATACAAACTTAACTAACTTCACTCAATTCAGATATTAATAATAGAAAAATATTTTCGTAGTTGTTTGAACACATTATATCTAAATGTTGTAGTAATGTTTTTGTCATGACCTAAAATCCATAAGGTCGTGATGGCGCCGGACATCAGTGTCAGGCAAGCCAATCATTAATTAATTGAAACAAATTCCTCTTTTAACATTTATGAAAAAAGCATCTCCTTTAATTTTTTACATATTAACTAAATAAAATGCGCCAAGTAAATACAATGGTTTAAATGTTCCCTTTTTAGCAATTATATCCCAACACATCCCAGAACCCGGTGTCACAAGTACACGAGCAATTTCTAAGAATTTATATGATCATCACAAAGCTTGTCCGAAATACAAGTTGGACAAGGAATTAAAAATAAAATAAATACAGTATGAGGGAGACTTTGACAGCTGCGGATTGCCTCCGGATGGTGCGGCTCGCCTAAGTCTCCAAACCAGCCATGTCACTTGGAAAGTACCTGTGCAATAAAAATACACAGCAAGTGTGGCATGAGTACAAAAACAACGTTTACTCAGTAAGTCGCCCGCCTAACCTTAGAGAGGTACTGACGAGAGGTCGAATTAGACACTCACTAAGGGCCATCAAATTAATTAACAGCATATGATGAACACAGTAGGCATGTACAGGTAGTAAAGCAGCAATATATATAAGGCACTTAAATCCAAGTAAATATTGGAAGTAAACAAACAGTCACCACTTCCTCATTTTCCCCCAAATATCTTAAATAAATAATTTCCTTTTAATTTTCCCCCAAATATCTTATCACTTTTAAAAATCCAAGAAAAACATTTAACAATTTAGCGTGCGCATACAAGATAAGGACAACCGACCTAAGCCATCATAATAATCATCAATGTGTACTGCCGAGGATCGAGCGGCCCGTACCATCAGTGCACCTCTCAATATAATAGTCATGTCTATGCACTGCCGAGGGTCGAACGGCCTGAACCGTAAGTCCATATTTCAATAAAATAATCATATTTATGCACTGCCGAGGGTCGAACGACCCGAACCATAAGTGCATCTTTCAATCTGTCATGGCGTACGGGCCTCTCCCATGAGAGTGGGAGGAATAATATTCCGCTCGCGAAATGTAAATCGCGAAGCGGTCACATGCAGTCAGGCACAATCAATAGTCCACCCTGAATACGTAGGGAAAACAAATACTCAAGTAAATGACAGATTTCTCTTTTAAAACCACAAAATAGTATTTAAATCCTTTCTCAAAATTTATTTGCCAACTTTAATAATATTCAATAATATCACCTTATCAGGTATGTAATTATCCACGGAGGAAAAAAATTCTCTTTCCAGCTGATTAAGAAAATGAACTCTAGTCTTTTTTAGATATTAATTACGATTTTGATTATATTAGCAGTCAAATAATACAGGCAGGATCACAGGTGCAACACATAAGGCATGCTAGTGTGTCCTAGACTACCCGAACATGGCATAATAGTAGCTACGCACGGACTCTCGTCACCTCGTGCGTACGTATCCCCCGAAGATATTAGCACATACTAACTTAGTTCACCTAGGGGGACAATTCCCCCTCACAAAGTTAGAAAGGAGACTTACCTCGCTCCGAAATTCCATAACCGGTTTCCAAGCCCTTCCGACGACTCCAACGGACGCACAACGCCCCAAAACTATCCCAATAACGGCAAACAATGAAAATGTACTCTAATATTTGCAACAATTTCAAATTATATAATTTCCCAACTCCTCTCAGTGAAATCACCAAATTTCCCTTGGGCCCAAGTGCCCGGAATCCGAAATTTCTCGAAGATACATTGTACCCATAGCTTTACTAGTTCAAATATACAATTTACTCTAAATTCCATGCTCAAATTCGTGGCTAAAAATCCAAATTACCATTTTCTAGGTTTCTTTAAGATTTCCCAATTTCCTACCAATTTCCATGTCTAAATCCATGCATATACTTGTATTTAACTTTAAAAATATGAAGAAATTACATACCTAGTGATGCTTGATGGAAAACCCCTCTTGAAGATCCTCAAAATCGCCCACATCCATGAAACAAATGAAGGAAATGGCCAACATTTCGCATATAAACTAATCTGCCCAGGCCCCAATTTACTCTCTGTGTTCGCATACCCACGAGCGCGTTCGCAGAGCTTCGCGGTCCCCTCCCCGCGTTCGCATAGGCCAAAGGGCCCCCAGCTCCCCTTCCTTCTACGCGTTCGCACACCTTACCCCGCGTTCGCGTAGAGATCACACCTCAAGCCACCGCGTTCGCACTCTCTTCTATGCGAACGCACAAGCCAATCCAGTAGCCCTCGAATTTCATTCTATGCGATCGCACACAAGGGACCGCGATCGCATAACACACCAGATACACCAGAAGACAGCAGCAACATAGCAGAGAAAAATTGTCCAAAATGACTCCGAAACACACCCGAGGCCCCCAGGACCCCGTCCAAATCACACGACTCAGTCCCATAACATCCCATGAACTAGCTCGAGGCCTCAAATCACATCAAACAACATCGAAACCATGAATTGCACCCAAATCCCAACTTTATGAACTTAGAAATTCCCAACTTCTACATCTGATGCCGAACCCTATCAAATCACGCCCGATTGACCCCAAATTTCGCACACAATTCATATTCGATATTACTGACCTTCTCCAACTTCCGGAATCGCATTCCGACCCTCTTTCAAAATTTTCACTTCCGGTCGGATTTCTCAAAAACCTTCAAATTTCTATCTTTAGCCAAATGACTTCAAAATAACCTACGGACATCCAAATTCACTTCCGATCGCGCTCCCAACTCCAGAATCAGCATACAAAGCTATTCCCTGGCTCAGAATCCCAAACGGACATTAATAACTCTAAAATGCCTTATAGCCCAAATTTAGGAGATTCTTCTAAAATGCTGACTTCCACAATATACGCCGAAACGCTCCCGGGTTATCTAAAACCCGATCCGGACATACGTCTAAGTCCGAAATCATCATACAAACTTGCAGGAACCTTCAAATCCTGATTTTGAGGTCGTTTACTCAAGATTCCAATCTTAGTCCATTTCTCTAACTTAAGGCTTCTGAAATTAGAATTTTCTTTCCAATTCAACTCTAAACTTCCCAAAATTCAATTCTGACCACACCTACAAGTCATAATACCTGAAACGAAGCTGCTCACGGCCTCAAACTGCTGAACGACGCGCTAGAGCTCAAAACGACCGCTCGGGTCGTGACATTCTCCCCCACTTAAACAGACGTTCGTCCTCGAACGTGCTAAGAACTGCTCTGGAGTTACCTAAAATCACTGTTTAACACCCCGAGCACCTGCCCGTGCTACCACAACCGAGTTGAGTACATTAGCTTGATCAAATCTGAAGATTTCTTCTTTTATCCATATAATAAGCTCAGAATCCAGTTCCAACACTTGAAATTTCTCTACCAGGCCTAGTTCCAATATATAAACACCGTATCAACTACCACACGACATACCAGGACATGACTACATGCCTTTGCTGAACCAGCACCATGCACCGCATAACTCATTTTCTAACCACAACAACACTCCCTAAACCTAAATAGCCAAAATTTCACGAATCTGATGCTCCCGATGCACCTCATAAAAAATATACATACATCCTGCTATAATGTTGACGATACCACCACAACGGAGGAGATGTGTAGAAATTCATACCCAACTGCAGAGTTAACAAATCATTGAATATCTCATCTTGACTAGAATCATCGCCTCATTATGAACCTGAATAATGGTATTTTGTCTTTAATATGCACTTCACATAACCTTATCGCACTGATCCCTGATCCGATAATCTCGTCTCACCCCGAATGAACTACCTAGACAACAAATCACCCCAAACATGACCCACAACCTCACATGATACCACATCGTGCCAATAGGCCATAACTCGAACATGATAATAAGAAATGACTCAGGAAGGGACTATTCAACTCACGTAACTAATATGAACTTTTCTCAGAAAATAGGTAGTAGAACATAAGAAAATAAATATAGGAACCTTACTCATCCTCACACTGTTGCGACGTGCAACCCGATCCCAATAACATACCCGTGGTGGCGTGTCACCCGATCCCATCATAAAACACACATAAGGAAATCTACACGGAGCTGAACTGCTCACTATTACAAATTACTGAATATCGATCATAAGCACGCTAAGTGCATAAAACCATCCTAGGGAGACTGATAAAGCCATATGCTTACAAAACTCAACCACAACTGAGGTGCGATATATATATATATATAT
>ML369831.1:0-30467 GCA_005239525.1 Nicotiana knightiana | reverse complement strand
AAAAAGGGTCAAATTTTCCCCCCCCCCCCCCCATGCACGTGAGGCCTAATCCAAATATGGTTTTAATAAAATTATTTGTTAACTTTTTGAGCTTACCAGAAAAGTGTCAAAATACACTGTTGTAACTGCTACTTGAATTCTTGTAACTCTTACTTGAATTCTGTAACAAATCTTTTATTTTCATAACCCCTAATTTAATTCTCCTTCTAGTAACAGTGTCACGGCCCAAAATCCAGCTAGTCGTTATGGCACCTACGCCAACCCGCCAGGTAAGCCAATTAACAACTATCCAATTTAATGAGATTTATTAAGAGAAGAAATGATAATATAAATGCTTTTATACAAGAATTTCTCAAGGACTGGTAGTACAAATCATGAGCTTCTAAGATTTTGATTTTTACAAAACTGAATTGAAATAATTACAATATATGTTTGAAATGTAAATGAACAGAATTCAAATCTAGTTCTTCTAAGGAAAAGGGATAGCCATAACTGGAACGCAAGTACATCTTCATATCCAGCTCTGCCATACGCAGCAACATCAGCATCCAATATGTGCACACAAGGTGCAAAAGTGTCGTATAAGTACAACCAAACCCATTCACTCAACAAGTAACAAACTTAACCTTAGGTTGAAAGTAGTGACAAGTTGGGACAAGGGTCAGAGTCCAACTCCAATAACCAGAAACAGTTTATAACAATATAATAAAAAAAAGGTACAAGAAATAAGTCGCTCGTTCACAGTTACAGAAAATAGGCATGCTTTTCAAGTATAACAGTTAATCCCAAATCTTTCACCGAAAACCCAAAAATATATGAGTAAGTGTGAAAACCGTGATTTTCCCCAAAAGAACCTTTCAAAAATAAATAAAAGGTTTTATTTTTCATATAGCATGAGGAAAATACATTTCTATGCCTATATGTCAATATGCAGGTGATATCATGAATGCCACCAAAACCAAGTAGCGTGACGTAATGCATCTCTATGCATGTATCTCAACTATGCATGTCAAATATAATGCATCTCAGTGATGAACTCATGTACTCACACTTTCATAATAATCTCTCTGTCTCGTATTCTCACTCACCAGGCTCGAAACTCGGCACACTCAGTCACTCCGTACTGTACAAGGGAGATCAAGCCCATTGCAGATCCAGCCCAAACATAATAAGCCAAATCCTGGCATATATCAATAAAGCCTGTTGCGGCATGCAACCCGATCCCATCATGAATTAATAAACATGGAAGATCTAGCCCAGGGAACACCCAACCCAAAAATAATAATCTTGTTGTGGCGTGCAGCTCGGTCCCATCAATACCACTCATAATCCGGCCCTCAGGCCCCAACTCAGTCATCAATCTCTCTAGTCTCTCGGGCTCACAATATCACGAAAATCATGTCAACATGATGATAATGTGTATTAATAAATAGAAACAGAGACTGAGATATGATAAGCAAATGAACGAGTATGACTGAGTATGTAACAACAGTTTAAACAAATAACTCACAGCAGATATAACCTCAGGGGTCCCGACAGAATATGCATATAGCCTAAACATGGTTTCTAACATGGATCACATATTTCATGAATAAAAAAAAGATCAGGTAACTACATAGTATCATAGAAACCACTCAGTCATAATTCACACGGTGCACGCCCATACGCCTATCACCTAGCATGTGCGTCACCTCAACAACAAATACATAACACATATGTTCAGGGGTTCATACCCCCATAACCAAGTTTAGAAGTGTTACTTACCTCAAACAAGCCAAATGCAATATCGAGTAACCCAAACGATGATCAAAAAATGCCATCCCGCACGTACCAATCTCTGAACGGCTCGAAACTAACCAAAAGCAGCTCAAGAATATCAAATAATGCCTAAGGAACAATTCCAATGATAAATGAAAAATCTTTAATCAAAGGCCCAAAATCGACCAAAAAGTCAAACATGGGCCCACGCCTAAGAACCCGATGAAACTTATAAAATCCGACAACACATTCAATTATGAGTCCAACCATACTAGTTTCATTCAAATATGACTCCTAATCGGTACTCAAAACTCAAAAATTCACACTATAAAACTTTGACAAAACCCCCCAATTTCTCTGAACCTCACCCAAATGCCAAAAACGAAGATTGATTCATGATATAAAATAGAGTACTTTATAATCACTAGGCGAATCAATGAATCGCGATTATAGAAATGCCCTTGCGATCACGAAAATGCACTACCCATGAAAATACACTACACCATCACGAACAAACCTCAGCGATCGTGATAGACAACCAATACTTTTTCACATATACCCTACGCGATCGTGTAACTACCCATGCGAACGCGAAGAAGAAACAACCTCTGCCCAGCTTAGTCCAAACCATTGCGCGAACGTGTTCACCCTTGCACGAACACGATGAAGACCAGTGCCCCTCCCTATGTGAATGCATACATACTTTCGTGAATGAGGAAAGAAAATTTTCATAGCAGACCAAAACACCTTACGCAATCACGTCCAAGCCTTCGCGATCACGAAGAACGCCAGAAGAAACAGGTAAAACTAGAAACCAGCAAATGAAAAACCATTCAAAATGATCCGAACTACGTCCGGAACTCACCGGGCCATCACGGGACCCCGTCAGAATATACCAACAAGTCTCGTAGCATAATACAGACCTACTCGAGGCCTCAATCACACATAACAACATCGAAACGACGAATCGCACTTATATATATAGTATGTTTAAAATCACTAGTTTTAAAAAAATACATTTCTTTCTTAAAATATAGTGCCAAATCAAATTATACCAATTAAATTGGAACAAGAGAATATATTTCTTAGTTTTTTTTATATTGTACTAATATATTTCACTGTTGATATCTCCTTTTCTTGCTAGAAATTAAAAATACAGAGAACTCGATTAGTTTACGTTAGATTTTGTGCCTTCAATTCTAGTAAATTTGAATTGGAATTGGACCAAAAATCTTGTGGTGTGACTTAAAATTGAAAAAATACATAGATATTTGTGGTGGTAATAGAGGTTGAGGGCCGCTATACCGGAGCTCGAGAGTGATTCGAGGGGGTACGAGGGCTCCGTGTTCATTTAATGGACCAATAAAGAAAAAGCTTAGGATCAACATGTATAGTCCCAATCAGAGCGTGATCGCATACTGATCGGAAAGAATTTTTGAGGCTAGTATGATTAGTGCACGATTGGGAAGAAGTCCTAAAGGTTACATGATAAATGACCAAAATTGCATGATTTTGAGTATGGTTTCATATTATTTTGTAAGTGAGTTGGGGGAGATCATATTCTTATCGATGTGAAATACGCTCATTACATGTTTTCTTGTATATAGGAACAAGATCGGAGAAAAAATGTTCAAAATAGAACAATTGGCGCAAAAAGAAGAAAAATAAAAGCAGAGAGAGTGTCATAGTTTGCGCCCTGCGCGAATCATAGGTACGCCAAATGAGATGGAAATTTTTCAAAATAGTGAAGTATAGGGGTTTAACACATGACCTAGCACAAAGAAAAATAAAAAGGACTGGGAGCGTGCCACATGACTGCACGAGGAGCGAACCTTAGGCACGCGTTCGAGTTCACCTTTCCAAACTTTGATTATTTCATTTCATCTCATACAAATCCTAATTGATATAAATACATCCTAAAACGTTTGTTTGATTGGGAGAGACACTACTTTGGAGAAACAAAATACTTTTGAAGGAAAGAATACGTTGGAACAAGGCAGAAGATTCGACAACAAGTTTTTTCTTTCTTCTTCCTATTTTTCATTGTTGGTTATGAATTTTAGTATTGTAGCTTACATACTTTAATGATTATCTAACTTTATTATCTAGGATTTTGATGGAACCTTTTTTTAGGAAGAATTCTTAATACGTTTTATTCTAATAATTGAGCTTTTCTCTTTCTTTATTTATTCAACTACGTGCTTATTTTAGTAATTGAATATCACTCAATTAACCGTGTATATTATTTAGTGTGTTGCTCGAGAGAGAACACGTATTTAGGTGGTTGTTGAACAACATCACTACCTTGGTACATGAAAGATCAATATCGCGGGTTTAAAAGCGGGTCAGGGATAACGAAGCTTTGACATGGTCATAGTGAAATGTGAGAAATTGACAACTAGCATAATTCGAGAAAATATGTCTAGTAAATTGTTATAGTTACTTGAGAAAGAATTAATATAAGTGACTATTAGGATCAGTAGATAATAAATCAGCAAGATTATAAATAGCATAACAAGAAGAAGTCTGACAATTGAAAAAATCGCAACTCTAGTCCTGCTTGATCTTGTCTCCAACCTTTAGTGTCCTTAGTCAATAAAGTTTAGTGCTTTTAATAGTTGTTAGTTAATTAGTTAAAAATAAAAATCTTAATATTTATAACTCAAAAAATTGTTCAAACTTGTATTTCTTAGAATATTGAACAATTATAGCTAAGTCTTAGTTCTCTATGGGATTCGACTCCGTACTCTAAGACAAAATTATATTTTATACAAGCATTGATAAATGAGGAAATATGCATATTTTTTAGTATGTTTGCATATTATTTATTATGTATGTTGTGGGATATTACATATTTATAGACATAAAATATGCTCATAACATGTTTATTATGTGTAGGAATGAGTTTGGATGGAAGTTGGTGAAAATCGGATGATTTAACGCAAAAAAAGGTTGAGAGGAAAGAGATGGAAGCGTGCCACAATTGGTGCGTTGCATGAAGGTAAGCGCAAAATGGCCTAGGAAGTGAATCAAAGCCGGTGAAGTATGTCACTTTGGCATTAGACCTGGCACGCAACTCAACCTCTAATATTTTTTTGATAGGAGTGCTCAAGGACGCCCCACATCAACCGTAGTTGATATAAGTACATCATAAAAGGTAGTTTTAATGGGGGAGGCGAGACACTAGTTTAGGGTTAGACAACACCAAGGAGGCTAGAACACGCTAGGAGCAAGGAGGAAGATTCAACCACAAGTTTTTTCTTTCTTCTTACTATTTTTTATTGTTGGTTATGATTTTTAGTATTGTAATTTTACATAATATTATGAGTAGCTAATTTATTATCTAGAGTTTGATTGAACCTTTTGGAGGATGAACTCCCGTTATATTTCAATATAATTTTACTTAAGAATATCCCTACTTGTTCAACTCTTATTTTAGTTAATTGAAGAGATCTTAATTGACTGTGACTATTTATTATGTATTTATTGAGAAAGAGTGCATATTTAAGTTGTTGCTGAACAACGCCACTCCCAAGGTATATGAGAGATCAATACGGCGGGTTTAAAAGTGGGATTAGCGATAACGAAACTTTGACGTGATACTAGTGAGCGGTGAAAAAAATGCGAGCTAGCCTAATTCGAGAGAATATGACACGTACATTATTGTAGTTGCTCGAGAGAATTACGATAAGTTGAGTACTCATGATCAGTAGAGAATACTCAGGCAAAATTGTAGGAGACATAGCGGGAAGGATTCCGACAATTGGGAAAATTATAACTCTAGGCTTTTCCAATCTTGTCTCCAACCCTTAGTATCTTTAGTTGTTAATTTACTACTTTAATTTATTAGTTAATTAGTTAGACATAAGAATCTTAAAATTTCTAATTTAGGAATTGTTCGAGCTTGTCTTCTTAGTGATATTAAACAGTTATGAAACCTTAGGTCTCTGGGGGATTCAACTTTGGACTCTTAGACCGAATTAAATTTGCAGCGACCGCTTATTCTTTTTAGAACTAGAGTTGAGCGTGATGGAACTTAGTCTTAGGGACCAGGTAATCCTAACATTAACTAAATCAACCGGATTCTTCTTCCCCGCCTGAGACAATGTACCAAACATGCTCAAGAACTGTGTTAAGGTCTCCTGAAGTCCGGGGGTAACAACAGGCGTCTCTGGTACCTGTCCCTCAACTAGAGCTACTGGCGGCTCCTCAACTGTTGCTCTGGTATTTGCCCTAGTTACGGCACGTGCTCCTCTTCGGCCTCTGCCTCTGCCCCTAGCTACATCTGCTCCGGGGGCAGCGTCATTAGTAACTGCAGCTCGTGTTCTCGCCATCTATGAGAGAATGGAATAATAAAAGCTCAAACTTTGAGATCACTAAACTCGCACGATAGGAATGAAGGAAGTGAAACTATCCTAACAATTATGTAGCCTGTCGAAGATAAGTACAGACGTTTCTGTACCGATCTGCAAGACTCTACTAAACTCGCTTATGACTCGTAGCACCTATGAACCTAGAGCTCTGATACCAACTTGTCATGACCCAAATTTCCCTCCGTTGGGTGTCTTGATGGCACCTAGTCTTAGGGACTAGGTAAGCCTAACATTAACTGAAATAACAAAAATATTTAACTAACATCTAAATTTTTTAAATAGAATCTCTATAAAATTTACAATTCCAAAACTGGTATTACAAGTCATAAGCTCTACAGTATTTGTTGGAAAACCTCTAATACAACTATTTCGAAATAAGAGAAAATAGTGTAAATACAAAAAAAATCAGAAGATGACTCTGAAGCCTGCGAACCCAGCACCAGGTTTACCTTGAGTCTCCACCGTAAGATTTGTACAGCTAACTAATGATCGACTGACTCTGCAATACCTGGATCTATTCAAAAATGTGCAGAAGTATAGTGTGAGTACACCACGGCAGTACTCAGCAAGTGTCAGGACTAACCTTAGTGGAGTAGTGACAAGGAACAGTAAAGACACCTACTAGACTAAATAACCTGAACAAGTATAAGTGTAGGACTAACAGAAATACGACATCTCTATAAAGCTATGCATAATGATAACGATAATGTGGTACTTGCAATAAGAAATAGAAATAACAATTAGTAGAGGAACACATCAAGTAACAACACAGTAGAGCAAGTTGGGCACAGTCTAAACCCGGAGAATAAAATTAAAAGAAGGACAGGTATCAACTAGATGAAAATAACCGCTTTATCATTAGGTTTTATCCAACAGTCACCATGAGGAACCGAACCTCAAAGTATTCATAATTCACGGGTTCCAATTTGTGAACCCTAAACACTTGGCATCCTATGCCTTTGCTACAACAAATAACAACACGGAAGACTCACGTGCTAATAGAACTAGACAAGGGTGTGTATCAATACTCAACAATATCAAGATCTGTCCTCTTAACCGATAAGAGTGATTAACCACATATATGCTTGTGCAAGTGTTCTAACCTAGTTCATGCCAGCTAGTAAGATAGAGAGAATGGACAACACGCAAAATATTTTCCCACAATTTTCCACAAGATAAAACCCACACAGGTAAGTGCACCATTATATAAATATCAATAACAAGAATTCCCCCAGGCCATCACAAGTCATCACAAATCAATCCCTAGCATAGCCCACCTTGTCTTGCCACATGTGCAATAATAAAGTAAATACCTTTTTTGTCTCGCCACATGTGCATAATAATATTCCCACCTTGTCTCGCCGCATGCGCAACCCACATATATAGTCCGCCTTGTCACGTCGCATGTGTAAATATCAATAGTAACAATAGCATGGCATAAACCTCGTGCAACACAATAACACCCGCACGACAGAAACTTCGTGCATCACAACAATAACCGCACGGCAAAAACCTCGTGTATCATAATAACAACCGCATGGTAGAAACTTTGTGCATCACAACAACAATTACAACAACAACAATGACAATAATACAAGAGTACGACAAGTAAATTAACATCAAGAACTTTTGATCACAAAGAAACGGTAGAACTAGTTCACAAAGACTAAACACAATAGAGAATACTAGTCGTAATAAGAACAGCTCAACAAGGGAGAAAATAATACGTAACAAAGGCCCCACATAGTACATTCAACAACAAGGAAGATACCACGAGTCAATAATTCTAATTAAGGATAAGTCAAATATGATAAGGATAAGCTTCATTTAGGATTTAGTACTCACGAAAAAAGGTACAACGATTACAATTAAGGATAAGAAACGGAAAGGATAATCATGACCTCAATTAAGGACAAACAATTATAGAAGAGATAATAATAATTTTAAATAAAGATAAGCAGTTAGGAAAAGATAGCATGGAAATCGAAGAGGCGACGACTTCAGTTAAGGCACACAAAAATTAAATAGGCAATAAGAGTAAAACATGAAGCAATTAATTCCAAATAAAACATGTAGAGGTGAAACTAGTGAATGGGAGAAACTTAATCATAATTAATCAACTTCGTATCTAATGACATAAGAAGCTACGAGCCCTAAAAGGTCAATTTTCCACAAATAATCCCGCACACACACTCGTCACCTCGCGTACACAGATTTTACATGATACAATTATCATAAAAGACTCAAATCCTAAGGGGTAGTTCCCTCACACAAGGTTAGGCAAGATACTTACCTCAAAGAAGACAGACTGATAATCAAAAATAAACTTCTCGGGTGAAATAACCTCCAGGCAGCTCAAATCTAGCCAAAATAACTTCAAAGAATAAATAAAACTCATAAGAAACTATTACGGATCATAAAGCCTCAATCTTTATCAAAAACTAAAAATCAACCGAAAAGTCGACCCTCGGGCACGCACCTCGGAACCCTACAAATTTTACAAAATCCAAACACCCATTCCGATACAAGTTCAATCATACCAAAATTATCAAATTTTGATATCATTTCGTCCATCAAATCATTCTTTTACACTTTGAAAGTTTTATTCAAAAATCCCTATTTTCTCAACTCAAAACACAAATTAAATGATAAAAATAAAGATAAAATCATGGAACATATTAAATTCTAGGTGAAGAATATTTAACCAAATGATTTTTTTGAAAATCCCACGAAGAATCGCTCAAAACCGAGCTCTACAACTCAAAATATGATAAAAATGGCCAAAACCTTGATTTGGAAGATATATTCTGCTGCCCAGGTACATGTACATTGCAATCGCAGAAAGATACATGTGATCGCGAATAAGAAATAATGACTGCCCCATAAATACACCACGTGATCGCATAATGATGCATGCGATCTCATAGAAGAAATGACATTGCCCACAAGAAGGCTCCATGCGAATGCGGAATGAGGGAGTGCAAAAGTGATGCAGCAAAATTCCCAGGTTCGCGATCGTGAACCTTACGATGCGAACGCGAAGAAAGGGAAGTGCTAAAGTACGCGATCGCGAAACATACAGTGGGAACAGGAAGAAGGAAAATATGGCAGGTTAGCAGAACACTATGCGATCACAGTTGGAACTTCGCTATCGCAAAGGAGGTCATCAGACACTAGAAACCAGCAACTCAAAAATTGAAGAAATAGCCCGTAGCCCAATCGAAACACACCTGAAGCCCTCGAGACTCCGTCTAAACACACCAACAAGTTCCATAAACTCACATGGACTCGCTCGAGGTCTCAAATCACATCAAATAACGTCGAAACTACGAATCGCACTATGAATCGAACTTATGAACTTGCAAACTTCCAACTTATAAAACTCGCACTGAAACCTATCAAATCAACCCGGAATGACGTCAAATTTTGCAGGCAAGTCCCAAATGACACAACGGGTGTTCTAACTCTCGGAAGCTCATTCTGACCTCGATATCACCAAAGTCAACTCTTAGTCAAATCTCTCAACCTTTCAACCTTCAACTTTTCCAACTGTCGTCGAAATGCTTCAAATTACCCTACGAACATCCAAATCCAAATCCGAACGTACGCCTAAGCCAAATTCACCATACAAAGCTGTTGAAATCCTCCAAACCCATTCTGGAGCCGGTTATTGATCACGCCCAACTCTAGTCCTTAAAAGGATAAGCGGTCGTCGCAAATATAATTTGGTCTATAAGTTCGGAGTCGAATCCCACAAAGAACTAACGCTTAGCTATAGTTGTTTAATATCACAAAGAAGACAAGTTTGAATAATTTTCTAAATTATAAAGATAGAGATTTATATTTCTAACTAATTAACTAGAAAATACTAGAAAGTGGTAAAATTATCAACTAACGAAACAAAGTGTCACGACCCAAAATCCTATCTTAGGTCGTGATGGCGCTCAACACCGGGGTCAGACAAGCCAACACTAAATTTACTAAAGGTTCTTTCTTATTAGATTAAACATTTCAACATATACTCAATTCTTAAAACTTAAAACATGAATCGACAAGGATAATTAGCCAGTTTTTAATCAAAAACAGTCCTGAAGAGGCGTGAGCCAACATATATACAACATAATAACTATCACGTGTGTTCAAGGAAGTAGTGTCACAAGTCCTACGGGCATACTAATAGAATATACAAAAGATATAATATACAGTCCCATTGTATGAAGGAAATAGACGGGAAATAAGCAAAAGAAACCCCATGGTACGGCCGGAGATCACCAGGAGAAAAGCAGCTCACCGTGAAGTCAGGTCCGTCGATAATCGAAGTCAAGCTCCGGTCCGACAACCAGATGCACCAGCCTTAGAACCTGTACAATTAAGTGCAGAAGCGTAGCATGAGTACATAAATATATATGTACCCAGTGAGTATCCTGCCTAACCTCGACGAGGTAGTGACAGAGGTCGACAAGGCACTCACTAAGGTCCAACAATATAATGTAACAGAATATGATAGAAACGGTAGGCATGTAAAGGCAGTGAAGCAACAAATATATATATATATATAAGGCACTGAAATCCAAGGAAGTGCTGGGAATGAATAAAACAATTACTACTTCACCTTCCCCCAAATATCTATCAAATCAATGTCCATGAATTTAGTAACAAATAAATCATGCGCATGCAGGGTAAGGACAATCGGCCGTAGTCATACGATAGTCATATTCGTGCACTGACGAGGGTCGAACGGCCCTAACCATAACCGCACCTGTCCATAAAGTACTCACATCTATGCACTGCTGAGGATCGAACGGCCCAAACCAAAAGTGTATCTCTCAATCCTCTCTATGCACTACCGAGGATCGAACAGCCCGAACCAAAAGTGCATCTCTCAATCCTCCATGGTGTACGGCCCATTCCCATAAGAGTGGGGAAAATCACACTCCGCTTGCGAAATGTAATTGCGAAGCGGTCATATGCACACACATTATTCCTTTTTAAATTACTTTTCAGTGAACAATTCCTTAGGTGTTTCCTCAAATTCCATGACCTCAGGGAAGTAAGCAGCATGTAACATATAATTTATTAAGCATATAGTTCATATCAAGTAAAACACAAGGCATGGTGTGGGCCTAACTACCCCGACATAATAGTAATAGCCGCTACGTACGGACTCTCGTCACTTTGTACGTACGTAGCCCCCAAATATTATCACATATAGCATTTAAATTACCTAGTGGGATAGTTCCCTCTTACAAGGTTAGAAAGGAGACTCACCTCGTGTCAAACCTACTTTTCGGGTCAAGAAAGCGCCCTAAACTCCAAACTCGACACCCGTGGACTCGAAACTAGCCAAATGTTATAGAAATATATTAATTAATACTCAAAGCATGAAATTATTTAGCCAAATTCATCATTCTTGAAGAAATCCTAAAATCCAACCCCGGGCCCGCATGCTCGGATTCCAAAAATTCTCGAAGGAAACACTCACCCATAGACTAAGAATCATTAATAGATATTTTCACTCGATTTCATAGCTAATTGATGGGTAATTTTCTACATTTTCAAAAGCCCTGGGTTACTACCCCAAATCCTTAGTTTTCACTAATTTAGGTAGTTAATTTAACTTGTAATCCATGCATGAAGCTAATATTAGAGTAGAATTTACTTACTTTCAATAACTAGGTCGTTTGCTCCTTTTGAATGCTGAAAATCGTCCCAAGGAAGAAGAAGATTAGGAAATGAATTAAATCCCGTTAGAAAAACACACTGCCCAGTGGTCTACTCTATGCGATCACAGCCTGGGCAGTGCGATCGCAGAGCTTTAAGTAACCAAGCCCTCATGGGCCTTCTGTGCGAACGCGGAGAGAGACCTGCGAATGCACAGGGTAAGGAATAGCTGGGTTGTTGTGCGAACGCGGATGGGGTGTGCGATGACACTGGGTCAGGAGCCCAACCCATCGCGATCGCAGTGCCTTTTGTGCGAACGCATAGGGAATTCACCACCCCTGCCCAGTTCCTTCTATGCGATCGCATCAGTGCACCTGCGATCGCACTAAAGAAAACCAGTCAGTGAAAAATATGGTTTTGAATTTAACTCTGAGGGGTCCGAAACTCACCCGAGCCCCTCGGGACCCCGTCCAAAAGCACTGGCAGGTCTGTATTCATGATACGGACTCGCTTAAATTTTCAGAACGTGAAAAATAACAACGAAACTAAGAATTCGAGCCCAAAACCAAATTGAATAAAACTTTGAACTTAAAGTTCTAGAATTCGCTTTCAATCTGCCGAACCGACCAATACTACTCGGAATGACACCAAATTTTGCAAGCAAGTCATAAATGAAATAACGTAACTATTCCCAGTCTTGGAATTTTGTTCGGACCTCAATAACACAAAAACACGTTCCCAACCAAATTTCAAACTTAAGGAAACTCTAATTTCGATATTGGGCGCCGAAACGCTCCCGGGTCATCCAAAACTTATTGCGAACATACGCCTAAGTCCGAAATCGTCATACGAAGCTACCGGAATCGTCGAAACTCGATTCCGAGGTCATTTACCCAAAATTTTGACCGAAGTCAAACTTGGCCTTAATGGCCAACCTTAAGGAACCAAGTGTTCCTACAGCACTCTAAACACTTCCAAATCCCGGACCACCCGCCCCCGCAAGTCATAAATCACAATAAGCCACTATGGGAAGTTTCATTTAGGGGAACAGGATGCGATAATGCAAAATGACCGGTCAGGTCATTACACAAAGGGTTGGAGACTAAATTAAGGAGGTCTAGAGTTATGATTTCCCCAATTGTCAGAATCCTTCCCGCTATGTTCCCTACAATTTCGCCTATATATTCTCTACTGATCATGAGCACTTTATGTGTATTCATTCTCTCTCGAGCAACTAAAACAATATACTAGGCATATTATCTCGAACTACGCTAGTTGAATTTATCTAACCTCTCACTATGAGCACGTCAAGACTTTGTTATTTCTAACCTTACCTTTAAACCCATTATATTGATCTCTCACATACGTTAGGAGTGACGTTGTTCAACAACCACCTAAATATGTATCCTTTCTCAAGAAATACATAATAAATAGGCATAGTCAATCGATGGCCATTCAATCAACTGAAATAAGCATGTAGTTGAACAAATAGAGAAATCCAACGGCTCAATTATATAAAAATATAACAAGAATTTATCCTACATAAGGTTCCAGAGTTAACGAATTAGCTATTCATAATAGTATATAAAACTACAATACTAAAAGTCATAACCAACAATGAAAAATAGGAGAGGAAGGAAAAACTCGTAAAAGAATTCCCCGCATTACTCATATTGTGTCTCTGCCTCCTTAGGTCGAATATGTGTCAAAAGTATGTCCCCGGTCCACAAAATACCGTTTTTCCATGTATATATACCAATTAGGTTCGGGACCAAACAATTATACCTTATCCTACATGAAAAAGGACACTTTCCCAGGACTGGACGTCCGCCACCGCAGACTCAACCGCGGCCGGGCGCGGACTTTACCCAATGTTCTGCCTCAAATCCGCGTCCAGATCCGCGGACACGGATCCAACCGCATTTTTCACCCTGTTCCCTTTAGAATTTGGCAAAACGTAAAACAGGAAAGTTGTAGACCCTTGAGTTAGCTTTCCAACCATATGTTGTATAACCCAAATGAAGTTCGGAGAGAAAAGTTATATCCATTTGTCTAGACTGTACGCAATATGCCTACTCGATTTTTCGTTCGTTCTTAACTATCAAATTTGATCCCCGAACATGATTCCGTCTTAATTAATTGGGCTTTTACTCATAATTCAAAGCTATAAATCACTTAAATTCATTCCATAACACCTATATAGCTCGGAATCACTCCTACAAGGCATAAAACACACAATTAGTGCAAAACACTAGCGATTAAAGCTCAAACTCAATTAAAGTGCAATAAATTAGAGTGGAATAAGCGACTAAAATATGAAATTATAGCCTATCATCATTTACATAAAAATAAAATTCCGGTCAACTCTTACCGCCTAAGCTTCTAAAGTAGAAATTCTTCTTCCAAGATGACTCTGAACTCGACCACACCCGCACGTCATAACACATAATGCAAAGTTGCTCAAGACCTTATGCCGCCGAACGGGACTTAATTCTCAAAATGATTGACTGGGTCGTTACACCTAGGAACTAATGGTGTAGTTGTAGCTGTATATATTGCTAGGTTTCAAGTTTGAACTTTTATTTTGTTTCATTTTGTTTTTTAATTTTATTTTATTCTACTTGTTGATTTGAGAAACGTGACATTTTGGAATTATGAAAGTTTAGGTGTTCCTAATTCTACTTTTGTCCCTTATACATATTATGAAGGAAAACACATGTGGAAAAATTATCAAAATGTTCCCGAGAGCGAGTTATGTGCACCAACTCAATCTTATTTGTGAAATGTGTATGATGTGTGTGATGTGTGTTGTGGTCAAGATGGTCACTTTTATGATTGTGTTTATACTTCTTATCCTTTCCCCACCCCTTATTATGATGGTTTTACTTTTTCTTGTGAAGTTAATAGGAACAAAGAACCAGGGGACGAGGCCTGAATGAGATCAATGATATGTTAAGGTGCCTTGTGGAAAAAAATGATGAGAAACAACTGCAGATAGAAAGGCACAATGCAATTATTCGCGGCTTGGAGGCTCAAGTGAGTCAATTAGTTGAAGCTTTTAATGCTCAACAAGCTAAGATTATGGATTATCCGGGAGCAGTGTGCATTAGAGACGAAAATTAAGGTGTCAATGGAGAGGTCCAGAGTAGAACACCAACAATCTATCCAACTAGAATTTGAGGATGTCGATGTTGAAGAAGTAATACTAGAGTTAGCCAAGGACATTGAGGATACAAATTTAGTTGACTCTAGTGTGATTGGTGTTGAGGATGTCCAAAATCTTGTAGTTCATGTATTAGAGCGCGTTGGACCTTATTCCAAATACTTCTCTGCAATGTGTTTGGATGGTGAAATGGCATGGATTTTACGAGCATAAAAAAGGAATCCAGGGAAGAGGTAGATGAGCCTTATATTCTGAAATTTTCAAGATCGCTTGAGAAATATGACACTCTCCATTCGAAAGCCAAAAATTGTATAAGGGAATATTTAATTTTTGGCTTGCAACGATTTGTTCCACCACCCCTGGAGCATAATACAAAAATTGAAGCAAAATTGAGGGTCCAATTCACAAGCTCGAGGTGGAGGCAAAAAGTGATTCACGTCGTGCGGCGACGTTAAATCAGGTACTTATTGGGAGGCAACACGACTTTACTGCTTTCTTTTATTTTTTATTTTTTTATTTTTTTGTTTTTGTAGTGTTATTTTTTGGTTTCTAGGAGCATGGGAAGAAAATTCATTGGAAGGAAGCAAAATAAAGTGAGATGGTTAGAACTAAGTGTGGCCTACACAAAGAACAAAGTCTGGGAGAAGTCTGAGTAACCCATGAGCTGCTAGTGCTTCGGCCTTTGGCCTACCAAGTAGTTGCTTTTACCCTCTTATATTTATGGATAAGCGTTGAGGACAATACACAATTTTAAGTGTGGGGTGGCGAAGAGAATGTTTGGGTGATTTCCTATGCTGGTTTAGTTGTTCTATTTTAAGTGTGTTGAAAAACAATCAAAAAAAATATAGTTAGGTAGAAATAATTCCTCATGGTTTTTCTTATGGCCACGATTCTTTTCCCAGGAATGACTCATTGAACTGGGTAGTAGTTTTTTTGTAGGTAAATTTTCGTTAAAATATTTTTTGGACTTTTTCCAATGATGGACTTCCTACCAATTTTCTTGAGGGATTAAAGTCTAAAGAAAGCTACAAAAAGATTTTTTTTTGTGAACTGATAATGAAATGGGGAGAACTTGAGTATTTATTCTTTTTGACATGTTTTATATCGAGGCTTAGAGCTGTAGCATTTACGTTGAATTTTTATTCTTGATTCTTGTGACTATATGCCTTTATAATATATGTGACTTTATTTTGATGCTTGGGCTCATCTATTGACTCATGTTGTTACGTCCTAGTGTTTAAATTTTCTGATGACTATGTCTGTTGCTTTAACTTGAGAGTCGGGTATCAGTCGTCCTGAGTAAGTCGTGTGCATTATGTGAGGTAAGATTTTGATTGTACTCTGCCATAACTTATTAATCTAGAACTTACCATGTGTGTGAGTAAAAGCGAAATGATTAAGTCTTGTGAGTCTAGGAAATGATATAGGCGTTTCATTGATTGGCCCTTTAGCCTATTTGCCTTCCAGTGATAATATTATCTGTAGTCAACCCTTTTGAGCATGTAGACCTTTATCTTTGGCACCCACATTATGAGCCAAACCCTATTTTGTTCTTAATAAAATCTTGTTCACCATTTACCTCCAAAAGCACTTAAGTCGTTGAGAGAGTAAAGAAAGGGATTGGATAGCTTTTGAGTGGAACCATAAAAAAGCAGGTGAAGTGCACTTGTATAAAAAAAAAAGGGTACTACCAGGAAATATCAAATTAAGGAGAGTGTGAAAAAATAAAATAAATAAATAACACCTACCATATCTTTATCCGGACTAGTGAGTATCTATATTTTGAAGTGCTTAATGAAGAAGGGCTTAATTGTGTATGATTTCACGGCACAACAGTGAATTGAGCATGAAAAGAATGTGCTTGAAAGTGAAGTGGTGTATTAAAGAGCTTAAGAGGGTTAGTCAATATATATATATATATATATATGCTACCCATCCCTTAGCCTACATTACAACCTATAAAGTCCTACTTGATCCTAGACTTTCCAAGCTTAAATTAATTGATTCTTACACTACGAGCAAGCCTATGGTACGAACTTGAGTGGCATACCAGTTTCATTGTGAGAGCGAGTGAATTCTTTCAATATTTGAGTCCTTAGATTATACCTGAACTTATATTTGAGTGTATGGACTGTTTCTCTCTGCGGTTTGTTGGTGAAGGCACATTATTTGTAAAGGATTGGTAAAAACCCTGGTTTTTGAGTTGGCACAAGAAGCAACTCATAGCATGGAATGTATTAGAGTTAATTTTTAACGCTAAGATATTAGAAGAGTCACACAAATATTTTAAATAGTCTTGGCATTAGTCTAAATGTGAGGAAAGATATCAATAGTCCTTATGTTGGGTTCTAAGCATTGATATATAAACCAATATCAATGATAAGATGCTTGAGTATGTTTTGGAATTATGTTACTTGCCGATGTGCTTAATTTTATGTTGCTCGAGGACGAGCAAGAATTTAAGTGTGGGGTAGTGATAAATGAGAAAAGGTGCATGTTTTTGAGTATGTTTGTATATTATTTCTTAAGTGTATTTTTCTTATGTGTGTTGCGGGATATTACATCTATAAAGTCCTACTTGTTGATACCTAATTTTTCCTCAAAATATTTTTAACTTGCATATATACCTTCAAAATCAGTTTTTATAATAATTGGCATTTTTTCTATTATTTTCCCACATTTTATTAATTTATTTCTAATTTATCCAGTACTTTTATATCCAATAATTAATCATAAATTGCATTACAAATGATTGCAAAAATATTTCTTGACTTCATATATTATTTTTAATCCTATTGAGACCAAATTATTTTACAATTAGCCAGATTGGCACTCCTTGGCTATAATTGCAATAACTTTGCAATTATAGCCTAATCATATGTTTTATTGGCCAAATAATTAGTCATTTTATATTTTAAATACTAATTAATCATGTTAATTTAATTTTATTAAGCATCAATTTCGTTTTTATAATTATCAGCTATTTTTATAAATTATTTATCTATTTTTTATGGGGTATTTAACAAATAGCCATTTTTTATTTCAATTCTAACCTATTAAAACCAGCCCAAACCCCAATTAAAATGACCTAAGCCCAAACCTCTACCTAACGCGGCCCAGGTCCTCTTAAATCCTGGCCATTGATCATTTTGATCAATGGCTCAGATTACCCCTTTCCTTAATTAATCCTAAACGACCTACCCCAAACCCTCATTTCCCCCTCTCATTCTATCATTACACTCTGCCGTCCTCACCTCTCAACTCTCGTGTCTCCTCGACTCCCTCTGCTAAACCTAGCCCCTTCTCTGGTCATCACCTTGCTGGAAATTATGGTGGTTTCACCACCCCAGCCTCATGGCTCCCCCCCTTAAACGTGTGACACCGCTCTTGAAGCCCTCAAGTGAACCAGAGGTGGCTCACTCCCACCTATGGCCTTTTATGCCATTTTTCAGCCACCTCCGGCCGTTCAAGTAAGATCTACGACTTTCCGGCTAAAATCGGTAGTATTTTGAGGTTTTCTTATCTTTTCTAGGTTCTCTTTGAAACCCTAACTCTTAAAACTTTCCGATTCTTTTAGATCTATGATAGATCTGTGTATATTCTGAGCTATTCCATTATTTTTCTCAAAGATTCTCTGATTTTTCTCTAAAATGGCTCTTCCTTTTTAAACTAGGGTTTCATGACCCCTTTTAAACGATTTTTTCTATGACTTTTCAGTATTATCCTAAGGTCTCTACTGTGTTTTAATGGTTTATTTAAGTTTCTCTATTTTATCTGAGTTGTTGTGTTGAAACCCCTAATTCCTAGTCCTAAACCCTAAGTTACTGATTTTGTCTTTGATAATATGTGTGCATATGTGTTTGCATCTCATAAGCTTTATGATTCTCTTATATTCTACCCTATGTTGTTCATCTATGTCTCTCATTTTTCTTGCTTTTCCGCTTACATTACTGTTCACTCTGTGATTCATGTGAATCCCTAATTTCGTATGATTTCACTACTAGGGCTTCTGATTTCTTGCCTATTCTCTATTTAATTCATGCTAATTTCCTTTAATTGATGTTATTCCTATTCGAATACCTGATTCTCTGCAATTTTATTTATTAGGGTTCCTGATTTATCTCTTTTGCTTATATTTTTTTCATTTTGTTCATGCATAGAAGTCTATAGTAATTAGTATTATTTTCTATTATTTGAATTCATGATTCCTTGTGATTGAAAACCTTTATTGATTTCCTATGGGGATATTATTACTAATTTTTGACCCTTAGTTTATTTATTTTTTACCTTGTTACATGATTAATTTACTGTTAATTGATTCCTATTTCCTTAATTAGAATCTGACAAACCTAGCCTAATTACCTGCTCTATACTTGCACTGTTTGAATATTCCTTTAAGCTATATATGGTCTCTTTCCTTATTTGTTACTTACCATTTGAATAACTCCCTTAATTATGGGAGTACTTGTGCTGATTTCACTCTGATTGATACCAAGTCCCATAATTATTACTTGATTCTGATTTTTACCTTACTTTTCACCCAGCTTTCAAAACTATATATATTCATACTCTTCTCTCATTTTCGAGACACGACCACACACACAGACAAAAGCATACTCATTGCTCTCTCTCTCTCTTACTTTCCTACACACTCTATCTTCTTGACTACTTGCTACTCAGTCGGCTGAAAGCCAAGACTGAGTAACTTATTACTGCTGTACTTGCTCTACTGCTCTCTTGCTCTGCACACTACTGTCCTATTGCTCTACTTCTTTGCACACTACTGTTCTATTCTCTCAATCTTGACTGGTATGTCTTCTATTTCATTTACAGAATCCAAAACAATATGTTTATGTTCGTATTGCACTTTCTCTTATTCCTTTTGTGCTTCTACATGTGGTTCTACTATTTACCCTATAACTAGCATATCTATTCTATCTATGTGATTTCCCTTCCCCTTATTTCGGCATGTCTACTGCTCCTCCTATTTGTTTGTTACAATTCTGCCTTACTCCCTAACCCCAGTACATTATCAACATGTGTATGTGACCCCCTAGCTACTAAGTAATCTTGAACCCCTTCCCTGAACGTAATGTATGAACCTGTTTAGCATCCCTCAATCTAATGTTGTTAAGCTCTTGGCATGAACATTTTGTAATAGAATGTGTTGTGACTTTTTAAGACCTGAAATGCTTTCTCTGATGTCTATATGTGTGCAAATATGCTCTTACATGTGAATTACTTGTCCCCAAACACCTTTCCCCTATTTGTGTTTGCTTCACTGAACTATGTGTGTTATTCTGATTCTGAGATTGCCCTACTCACCTTCCTTAAAAATTGTTTTCAAATATGAGTTAAACTCTTCTATTGTTTTTCTTTCAAGAACTGATTCTAGATGGATCACTTTCAAACTTTTTTTCTCAACTCAATTCTTTTTAAAACTATATCAAGCACTCTCACATACTATTAGAAGTCTAGGTTCTGCCTCTTTAGTGTGTGACTCCTTTGGGACCCTATGAGTTCCCTGTGAACTCTGACACACTAAGGCTTTCCCTGTGAACTCTGACACACTAAGGCTGGACCTTCCACACTACACTTACTTAAATTTGGTTATGACTGGGTGTGAGCACTGCCCGGGATCCCATGAGATCCTTAGGGAACTCTGACACACCTGGATTATGTGAAAGGTTGTGAATAGAATGGCAATGAGGCATTCTGGAGATTTTGGGCCTATCATTAGGCTCCCTATAGTATAATTTCTTCTTTTCGTTATTCAGTTATGTAATTCATGCAAATGTCCTGTAATAATTGTTGTAAACAACTCTTTGGGGATGGGATAGTGAAAAGGGAGGGGTAAATATGCATGATATAGCTATTAGAGGGTAGAAGCCATGCTATTAGGTTTTATTCCTTTTTTTCGCAATAGAAACCATGCTTAGGACTCATATGTGCAATATCATGCATTAGAGACCATGTTCCCTAGGTCTTACACTTACTGTTTTCAGCATCTATTGACATCTCATTTCGAAAGTCCTGTGCTAATAACCAGTACTCTACAATCGTGCTCTACGTTGCCATGTACACTTAGAGATCCTGTTTAGGATAAACAACACTAATAAACCTATCATGTTTACATCTCCTTAACCATGTTTAAACAATGCAATATTTGTGCATTTAGAGATCATGTGTAGGCTTCTGATTCTGCATCTCTGTGCACTAGATACCATGTCCTTAGGATTGCATCTTACTCGCTTAAATACACCTACTGATGCATGAAAAGGAATAAAACAACTTCACTCAATTCTCGCAATCAACTGGTAATAATTCTGAGCTTTGAACACTTAGAACTGCATGCTATTAGGTATAACGACATGAAATTGTTTCATAACTGCAACATGCCTAGGCAAGTCTTAGGTAATCAGCGATAAAGAAATAAAACCAGAATTGTCCTTTGTGATTAGTGTTCAACTGTCAGTATGTTTAAAACCAGTAGGCAATCCTGATTAAGACTTCCTCTCTGAGTTATGCAATAAATCTATCTTTGTGTTATCACTTAGATACCATGCTTAGATCTGAACTTGAATATGGACCTTAACTTTGTATGAGTCATGTTGTTTATGTGTACTATGTGTGGAGGTATGCTTGAGCCTTTTATTTGCTTTCCATGCTCCCCTTAATTGAAGTCCTATATGTTTTATTATGTGTCGCCTTAGTAATTTTTACCCTTTAAACTTGAGGGTCTACCTAGTACCTCCCTTATAGGATATAAGTCCTAAATTCCTCTGGGACTGATAGGAAGGGATGGGTAACAGCACGCATTAGAGGTCGAGATCAACACTCGATTTAGTTACTTTTCCGGGGTAGGAAAGGGTAGAATATGGATATGATGACTGGTGCACTAATACCACGTGTAACCCCTCTTTGAGGAGTGTCATACCGGGTATTGCATTGATGTGATCCATACTATTATAAACCTAGGATACCCTTCATATGCTTAGATCGTAATCCTTTCAAAATCTAACCTTCTTTACTATTTTCAAACATCTGCATGCTTAAGACTTAAATCCTCTCTTATTTGAGCCTTTATTTGTTTGTTTGCTAAGCCGTGCAAATTCACAAAAGCTGTTTGGTCGGGAACCACACTTGTGGATCTTGAGGGGTGCCTAACACCTTCCCCTTAGGATAGTTTCAATCCCTTACCCTATCTCTGGTTAACCACGTAGTTGTAAATTAACCCCTTTGGTGTCCTAACGCACCTTTAAAAAGCGTTAGGTGGCGACTCTCAAAAACACAAACCTATTTCCCAAAAAGAGTTGTCTCAACCGAATTTCATAAACCCGATCTCCGCGAGGAAAGAGGGGGCGCGACAGCATGGCGACTCTGCTGGGGACTTTCAGGCTTTTACCATTTTCAAATTGCTTTGTGAATTTGTACCTCTTCCCATTTCCCTTATGTGCAATTACATGTCTATTTCTTTAAGAATTTATTTTTCTATAAAAGTAACTGACATGTTTTTCTATTTCCTTCCTTTGTAACCGCTTTTAAATTATAAATTGTTTTATTTATTGCTTTCATAACGTGCAAATACATGACTACATGTTTTACTGTTTATTGCATAATCATGATTCAGCATCATATTCCACTCGTGCCAAACAAAATACTATAGCAACGCTTGATGAGTGGTTGTGCTCATCCATTTTGTATCACCGCTAAATTCGGAAAGGCTTATTTGCGGTAAAACTAGTCGATCAACGGTGCAGTCGATGATTCTGTGCCTTTCTCCATTGAGTTGTCCGCTCAAGGGTACCAGTCTAAGACCCCATAGAAACTTTACTCTGTTATGTTGTACATGAATCATGGTCAAACCTAGCTAGGTTAATGTGTCGTTCGCACAATAGCCCTTTAAGACAGCCTTATCCAAAAGCCCATCGGGTTTTCATAATCCCAACGGACACAATTACATTCTGTGCATTTATTTGGAGAACTAAATGCTTGTATGCTAATCATAAGTGTATAAATAGTCGAGTCTAGCGGGGGTAAGGGCCTAACTATGTTTCTCTTGCAGAATATGAGGCACGAAGTCCCTAGATTCGGCATGGTCAGCAATATCCATCCAAAGCTCCTGAACTGGTGGGAAGATCTTTCCTCTAGTGATAAGAAGCACGTCAAGAAATACCTACTGCTAGGAATACGTGAGCTAGGGAACTTGTTCAATGGGATCAAGGGTGCCGAATCTGGGGAAGGTCCTTCTNCATAGCTAGGGAACTTGTTCAATGGGATCAAGGGTGCCGAATCTGGGGAAGGTCCTTCTAGGACCAAGTAGGATAGGATTTCCTTTTTTTTCGTTTTTATCAATGCAATAAGGCCAATGGCCATTAGTGACTTTATTTCCTGCTTACTATTTTAGTGTCGTTTTGGATTTGTCTATTTCTACATTAATGAAATGAGGCATTTTGGCATCTAAGTTTTCCAAATCAATTTGTCGCTAGACCTACCTCGAGCACAAAAGAGGTCCCCAAATTAGGACGCGCTTTACATTCCCTCACTATGTGTTTAAATGCCGCAATACTTTTCATAATCCTCACTGACATGGCTACCTTTTGTTTTTGGAAAACCTGTCATTCTCCCTCAACATCCCATACGTCAACATCCAGAATCCTACACCTCCTCAAAACATCCCAAAACAGCAAGATCATCCCGCAGCTCATTATCACAACACCCCACCAAATAACCAAACCCTTCCAGCGCAATGCAACGCCTGCCACACTCCAAATAATACTCCACTACTTATCCCAGAACCTCAGAACTCAACAAATGACCATTTCCACACCTATGCACTAGGCCACCATAACAATCCTATCTACGTGGAGACCATGCTACACTCCACTCCACTTATCACATACACACCCGAGTCTGATGAAAAGGACCTGCTTATCAAGAATTTGACCGAGGAACTTAGGAAGCTGACCAACCGGGTTCAAGGTGTTGAAGGAATCAAGGGAGTCGAAGGGCTGAATTATGAAGACCTCTGCATACAAACTGATGTCGAACTGCCCGAGGGGTACAAACCTCCAAAGTTACAAAAGTTTGACGGTACTGGTGATCCGAGGGTCCATTTGAGGACCTATTGTGACAAGTTGGTTGGCATAGAAAGAACGAAAGGATCTGCATGAAGTTGTTCATGAGGAGCTTGAAAGGAGATGCGTTGTCTTAGTACATCAGCCAAGACCCTAAGAAATGGTCGAATTGGGTGAGCATGGCATCTGACTTTATATATTGATTTAGGTTCAACACAGAGAATGCACCAGATGTGTTCTATATCCAGAATTTAAAGAAGAAACCCACGAAGACGTTTCTCAAGTATGCTACTCGCTGGAGGTCCGAAGCTGCCAAGGTCAGACCTGCCTTAGAAGAGGAGCAGATGAACAAGTTCTTTGTCCAGGACCAGGACCCGCAGTACTATGAATGGTTGATGATGATTGAGAACCACAAGTTCTCCGACATTATCAAAATTAGGTGAACTGATTGAAGAAGGTATCAAGAGCAGTATGGTCACAAATTTTGAAGCCTTACAAGCTACAAACAAGGATTTGTAGTCTGGTGGTGTGTCTAAGAAAAGAGACGCGGGAGCCATGATGGTTGCAAAAAGAACCAAATCCCCACTCAAATACCAAACTTACCCAACACCTCCACTCACATATCAACCAACCCCAAATTACCAAGCACCTCACCCTCATACCAAGCTCTACTACCCACTTATCAATCACCTCCACCACCAACTTATCAATCACCTCCACCACTGACATATCAACCTGCTTCACCCAGATACTCACAACCCACTCCTGTCTACCACACTTACAATTCCCAACCATCTCATTACCAATCACCCCTTACCCGTCAAAACTTCCCTAGACCTAGTCCTAATTTTGATCGCAGACCTTCGAAAGAGTATACCGCCATCGCTGAACCCATCGACCAGTTGTATGAGAAACTCAAAGTTGTTGGTTATGTCTCCCCCATCACTGCTACAACCCCTGAGAATCCTTCTCAATGGGTCAACCCAAACAAGTCTTGTGCATACCACTCTGGCATGAAGGGGCACACCATCGATGAATGTCGCTCTTTGAAGGACAAAATACAATCCCTGATTGACAACAAGGTCATCATGGCAAAGGAATCTGCTCCAAATTTCCGCAACAATCCTCTTCCAAACCATAAGGGTGGATTCATCCACTTGATTGAAATAGAAGATGATTGGGACCCCAAGGGATTAATCGGGTTGATTGCAGAAGGCGATGATCCAAAGAAACCTGCAGTCACTCTCAACCCGATCATAGTCCAGATTCAACCGTCTGAGGATGCTGAGGTAAATATGTTCATGCCTCTTGAGTTTGAAGCAGCGTTACCTACAAATGCACCAGTATCGATTGAAGTTGAGTTCTGTCTCCGGCAAATGCACCCGCACCATTTGAGGTTGCAATCTTGCCACCAAGGCACATGTTCCACTTGAAGTAAGGATAGCCGCACCATTCCAGTGGTGATGTTGACCACGCCAACCCTCTACACAAATGATGTACCATGGGACTATAGAGCCAAGGCGAGAAGGAAAGGCAAAGTCAAGACTAAAGAAGATGTTGCAGCGCAGGCAGGCTTCCCTTAACATTTGTAGAGTCTATACCCCTGAACATCTGGTTGAATCTAGCAGGCAGGCTTCCAATCGACCTCCCATTATCGAGACAGGTCCGGACGACCTTTGGAGGAAAGTACAGTCCAAGGAGTATTCGGTCATCGACCAGCTGAACAAAAGGCCAGCCCAAATATCCATCCTCTCTTTGCTGCAGAATTCCGAGACACACAGGAATGATTTATTGAAGGTGTTGAACGAAGCTTGTGTGCCAAACAACATCACTAGTGGAGAAATGGATAATATGGTGGGCCAAGTGTTGGAGAGTCACAAGATAACTTTCCAAGAGGAAGAGCTGCCTCCTGAAGGGTTGGGCCATAATAAAGCACTGCACATCACTGTGCAATGTGAAGATTATTTCATCACCAGAATCCTGATCGATGGGGGATCCAGTCTTAACATCTTTCCGCTGATAACGCTCGAGAAATTAGGTAAAGGGCTGCATGAGATAAAGGATGGAGCGATCAACGTGAAAGCCTTCGATGGATCTCAAAGGTCCACTTTAACGACCCGACCGGTTATTTCGCATATTAGGACCCCGTTCCCCTAAACTAAGTTTCCCATAGTGTCTATTCGTTCTTTATGACTTGCGGGGATAGGTGGTTCGGGATTTGGGAGTGATTAGAGTGTTTTAGGAACACTTGGTTCCTTAAGGTTGGCCAATTTGGCCAAGTTTAACTTCGGTCAATATTTTGAGCAAACAACCTCGGAATCGAGTTCTGACAGCTCCAGTAATTCCGTATGAGGATTTCGGACTTGGGCGTATGTCCGGATTGGGTTTCTGATGAGCCGGGGGAATTTCGGCGCCCAATAATGAAATAAGAAGTTCCTTAAGTTCATATTTTGGTTTGGGATGTGTTTTTGTGTTATCAAGGTCCGAACGGAATTCCGAGACTGAGAATAGTTTCGTTATGTTAATTATCACTTGCCTGCAAAATTTGGGGTCATTCCGAGTTGTATAGGTCGGTTCGGCGCGTTGTGAGCGAAGTCTAGAAAACTTAAAAATTTCTAAGTTTGGTTCTTGGGGTTTGGGGGTGTGATTTTGAGTTTTAGCGTTGTTTTGAGTGTTCTGAAGGCTCGAGCGAGTCCGTATTATGATTTGGGACTCGTTGGTATATTTGGATTAGGGCTCGGGTGGGCCCAGGTGCCTCCTGGGCACCTAACGAGGCTAAAAACCAGCTAAAACAACTATTGGTGAAGCTGTTACTGGTGTGACCGCAGGTGCGGCTGCCGAGCCACAGGTGCGGGACCGCTCCTGAGGTCCCAGCCTCTCAGGTGTGAAATTCCAGGGGGGGGCCCTACCTTCGCAGGTGTGCAACAATTTCCATAGGAGCGGGTCCGCTGGTGCGGAAACCCCTCCGCAGGTGTGATCCCCAGCCCCCTCGCCATTTTCCGCTGGTGCGATTCTTTTCTCGCCGGTGCGGGACAGCAAGTGCGGTCCCTAGGTCGCAGGTGCGGAAACCCCTGTAGGCAGACCTCTTTAAATGTTTAAAAAACGGGTTGTCTTCATTATTTCTCATACACATACTCCATTAGAGAGCCTTCAATCTTGAGCAGCACCCTCCACGACCTATATAGCTCTAAGGTGAGTAATTCCTCTCTATTTTCCTAAATTTTACATGGAATTCAACTAGAGTTAATTACTAAAACATCAAAAAATCAAGAATTTGGATAGTACAAGTTGGGGCTCTTAAGAATTTGATTCATCACCCAATGATTGCCATGCATTCCAGTAAAGTTACATAATTATGATCCGTAGGCTTCGGGTGAGTTGATCACGCTCAACTATGTCTTATAGAAAGACTAAACGGGCGCTGCAAATATAATCGGGGGTATTACGCCCAGAGTTGATCCCACAGGGAGTTAACGTATCAAGCAAGCCGTCAGAATACTAAACTTTCACTTGGTATCGTTTAAACTACTACTACTGAATGAAAATATTAAAACTAAAGATTAACTACAATAAGGTGTAAACAATTGTAATAAAGGTCTAAGGTTATGGTTTCCCCAGTCGGTGAACTTCCTTCTCGGACACTTCTTATAGTTTGATTAGTTGTCTTTATCAATCATGAACACTCTATCTACCATAAATCTCTCTCAAGTAATTGTGATAATTTACTAGACACACTATCTCAAGTTATNCAACAAGAACGTAGTTGAACAAATAGAGTTTAATCAACCAATCAAAGCTATATTAATATCACAATAATTTCATCCCCAACGGGTTCCACCAAAACCCTATATTAAAGAAATTAGCTACTCATGCTCATAAGAATCAAACCCAAAATAACTTGCATAATTAAACTACAAAGTAATGAATAAAAGCTGTAAAAATCAATGTTTTGCTTCTCTAAGTCGTATTCCACAGGCGTCTCTTGTCTCTAATGGCATCTCCCCCTTCCAAGTTGTGTTTTTGGGTCTATTTATATGTTTGGGACAAACCCTAAACATGTAGGAGACTTCTATTCAAACTAGGAAACACTTAAAATCTTCAAAACGCAGATTAGACCAGACCACGGACCTGGCTTTATAGCCCAAACGCCTGGATAAAGCCAGGCCTAGCGTTATGTCTCTAAGGCCTGGATAGTGCCTAGTCCTACCAGGCTCTATAGCCCAAACGCCCAGCTATAGCCTGGTATGACCAGGCTTTACATCCCAAACGCTCGGCTATAGCCCGGTGCACTCCACTTCGCCTCTTGCGCGTATTTTCAACGTTTATGCATCCATTTAGCTCGGCTTCCATATCCAATTCACCTACACATTAAATAGACTCCATTATGCACATACAAAGTGTATTTTTATCATTAACGCACATAAAACGTAAGGCGCATAACGTGTTAAACCATGAATTCTAACCACACATCAGATTCCTTTGAGAATTTTCGGAATCCGAGCGTGTAGGCCCGGGGTTGGATTTTGGGAATTTCTCAAGAATGTTGAATTTTGGAAAAATTAGAATAATTTCCCTACTTTGAGCATTCATTGATGTCATTATACTATATTTGGATAGTTGCAAGCCGTCGAGGGTAGATTTCGGAAATTCGGGCGCATCCTTGATCCGAGGGGTGGTTTCGTCACGAGGTGAGTCTCCTTTCCAACCTTGTAAGGGGGAAATGTCCCCATAGGTTCCTTATTTGCTATGAATACATGTTTTTGGGGCTGCGTACAGACCAAGTGATGAGAGTCCGTACGTGGCGACTATATTTCTATGTCGGGTAGATTTAGGACTCACGAGCATGCCACTATGTGCCGTATTTGTACCTTCGTATGTGTTATGAGTTGTAATTACTGTTGAAGTGATATGGAAACGTGAAACATTATGATTTAAATCCCAGTTGGCTTTCCGTGGTATTGACACAGTCCTGTTGAGTTCACTATTGAGTTGGTACACATATATACTTATATATATACACACACTTTCTATCGAGTCAGCACACGAGCCGCAAGTATGATGCGCGATCGTGGGTCAGCTTATCATTATCGAGTCAGCACACGAGTCGCAGGTATGATGCGCGATCATGGGTTAGCTTATTATATCGAGTCAGAACGCGAGTCACAGGTATGATTCGCGATCGTGGGTTAGCTTATGACCTCAGTCCCTATGACCACCCTTATGACTCCGGCCGGTCGTCTTGTCCAAGTATGTGTCTGATCACTTGAGTTCTGAGTCACTTAAAAACTGGAGGGTCGAGAAGATTTTGGTACTATGTTGTTTCTTTTTAAGTTATTGTATGGATTTCGTCATTTGCTATGTACTTGTCGCTCACTATTTCTCATGCCTATTGCTTTAGCCATATCTCGTTATATATTATATTGCTGGACCTTAGTGAGTACCTAGTCGACCTCTCGTCACTACTCCTTCGAGTTTGGGCGGGATACTCACTAGGTACATATTTATTTTCTAGTCATGCTGCACTTCTTCTTCTTCTTCTTCTTCTGTACTTGACTGTACAGGTGAGGAGGCCGGTACATCTGATTATCAGGCCGGTGATAGATACTGACTTGAGTTGATTCGACTTCGCGGTGAGCTTCTCTTCCTTGTGATCTCTGGCACTGTCCTGGAGTTTCCTTTTTCATTTTCTCATCTACTTCATTCAGACTGTGGGATTGTATATGTATATATTATCCTTGTACATTCAGATAATTTCCCGTGACACTAGTTCATGGCACACACGTAGCGTATATTCTGGGTTTTGGGATGAATATCTATACATATGCTTATCTTTTGGCTCATGTATCGTATGATTTTATTTTATGTCACAGGCTATCATCATGCTAATAATTATTTAAAACTGGTAAACGTTGGGATAATTAATCAAATGGGAAGGGTAACACTTAGTGTAATTCATGTTGGCTTGCCTAACCCCACGGTTGGGTGCCATCGCGACCTGAATTAGGATTTGGGTCGTGACATCCACCATTGGTGAGATCAGCCTATGCCTGCAAATGGGGCCAACCTGGTTCGAGGTGGACTTCCAAGTGATAGATGTGCCAGCGTCCTACAATCTATTATTGGGACGACCCTGCATCCATGCTGCTGGGGCTGTAGCATCAACGCAACATCAGGTTGTGAAGTTCGAGCGGAACCAACAAGAGGTGATTATTCATGGCTATGGTAGCAACCCCATTTACAGTCGCCAGACTATCCTAGTGATTGAAGGAAGAAGGAAGAGAAGCGGAGAAACTTACCACCACATTGAACGGGTCAACACTATCGACAAAGACAAATAGTGGGATAGCAAGATCGCAAGTATGATGAATTGGAAAGGGTACGAGCCAGGTAAAGGGCTCGGCAAGAACCTTCAGGGGATCTCCAAACCTATCAAAC